>JAZGLO010004754.1:422500-599127 GCA_036873155.1 Biomphalaria sudanica
CATTCTCTGTTCTGTTCCCTACGTCTCCAGAGATTCAAAAAAAATGTTAAACACACAAAAAAAAAGGGGGGGGGGGGGAGCGTGCAACGATTGCAAGTCCATCTTGCCGAGGAATTAGCTGGTAGATATCTAGGTTACTTTAACGTGGCCGAGCGGGTAATAGACTGGCTTGGGCGGCACCGTAAACAGTCTTAGAATGAGACGGGCGTCAAACCGCTAGGATTCCTTGTGGAAAGCTTTAAAGTGTCTACAGAGCACAGAAGGCTTGAAGTGTAGACCAATGATTTCTCTCTATTTATTGTTTGTTTATAGAGTCAAATATTTCTCACTTAAACAACAAGAGTATACATTTTGGTCATGTATTCCTTCTGTAGTAAACACTGGCTTTTAAACTGATGCACTAATATTGGCACTTGCTTAAACTTTTTTTTTGGAGTGTGGAACCTGCACGCTGATTTCAACCAGATATTTATTTATTTATTTTTAAATGTAATTATGTTATTAGTGCTATAACAGATAAAGCCTGTTGTCTTTTTTAAAAAAATGTATTTTGTAATGTTTTTCTTGTTTCTAAAAGAACAATGTGTAATGTTTTTCTTGTTTCTAAAAGAACAATGTGTAATGTTTTTCTTGTTTCTAAAAGAACAATGTGTAATGTTTTTCTTGTTTCTAAAAGAACAATGTGTAATGTTTTTCTTGTTTCTAAAAGAACAATGTGTAATGTTTTTCTTGTTTCTAAAAGAGCATTGTTTAATGTTTTTCTAGTTAAAACAAACTATCAAATAAACAAGTAATGTATTCAAAATCCATTGTGTACGCATTATACACACAGATCATTTATTTACTTTAAACAAATTCTTCTTCTTGGAACCTGTACTCGTCTGTCTAAACGAACTTTTTGTTTATCTAAGACTATCAGTTACATCTTAACAAATCCAACAGAACTTAGACAACTATTTTCATTCATCGACTTCCAGAGAATGAGAAAGACTTGATGAAATAAAACTATAAACGATACAGGCAGACATTTCCGTCATGTTCCCAGAGGGGTGCTGGGTCTGTAGAAACTGTGAATTAGAAAACCTTGAGATTTTATCAAAGATTTTAGGAATAGACTTGGAGGCTTGAAATATCTTAAGGAGCTGGAAGGTAAAAAAAAAGTATTAAATGCAAAATGTAATCCAGAACTGTAAACATTTGTTTATCTTTCTCTTGTTTCGAGCGTTTCTTTATATTACGTTTTTTTGTGTTTTATCTTTTTGTTAAGTGCGTATTTGCTTTGGATTTTTTGTTTTACATAGATTTTTTAAACAACCATTTTATTTTTCGAAACAGTTAACAATGTTCAGAGCCTAGTTCACTTACTCAATCATCCGGCACTAAAAATGACTCCGACAGCGCATCTGTTATTTTCCCATAAAAGAAACACAAACTGACTTCAGCGTTTCTCTACAGAAACTCATTTCTTTTAATTTACATTATCAAGCCATTTGCTTCCGTATAATAGCAAGTCAATTAACTGGTTGAGCTCTGTAATGAGTCCTCAAGACATTTGAACATTAAACGAAAGTTCAGTGCAGAAAAACCAGAGGAAGTACTAGAGAAACATATCTCAATACTGTAGATAGAGTGAGAGGTAACAAGGATGAGAAAAAAGGAAGGCAACAGAATTGATTAGGCAACACAAAGGTTCAACAGAGAGACACGTAGAGGGCTATACAGAATTGATTAGGCAACACAAAGGTTCAACAGGGAGACACGTAGAGGGCTATACAGAATTGATTAGGCAACACAAAGGTTCAACAGGGAGACACGTAGAGGGCTATACAGAATTGATTAGGCAACACAAAGGTTCAACAGAGAGACACGTAGAGGGCTATACAGAATTGATTAGGCAACACAAAGGTTCAACAGGGAGACACGTAGAGGGCTATACAGAATTGATTAGGCAACACAAAGGTTCAACAGGGAGACACGTAGAGGGCTATACAGAATTGATTAGGCAACACAAAGGTTCAACAGGGAGACACGTAGAGGGCTATACAGAATTGATTAGGCAACACAAAGGTTCAACAGAGAGACACGTAGAGGGCTATACAGAATTGATTAGGCAACACAAAGGTTTAACAGAGAGACACGTAGAGGGCTATACAGAATTGATTAGGCAACACAAAGGTTCAACAGGGAGACACGTAGAGGGCTATACAGAATTGATTAGGCAACACAAAGGTTCAACAGGGAGACACGTAGAGGGCTATACAGAATTGATTAGGCAACACAAAGGTTCAACAGGGAGACACGTAGAGGGCTATACAGAATTGATTAGGCAACACAAAGGTTCAACAGGGAGACACGTAGAGGGCTATACAGAATTGATTAGGCAACACAAAGGTTCAACAGAGAGACACGTAGAGGGCTATACAGAATTGATTAGGCAACACAAAGGTTCAACAGGGAGACACGTAGAGGGCTATACAGAATTGATTAGGCAACACAAAGGTTCAACAGGGAGACACGTAGAGGGCTATACAGAATTGATTAGGCAACACAAAGGTTCAACAGGGAGACACGTAGAGGGCTATACAGAATTGATTAGGCAACACAAAGGTTCAACAGAGAGACACGTAGAGGGCTATACAGAATTGATTAGGCAACACAAAGGTTTAACAGAGAGACACGTAGAGGGCTATACAGAATTGATTAGGCAACACAAAGGTTCAACAGGGAGACACGTAGAGGGCTATACAGAATTGATTAGGCAACACAAAGGTTCAACAGGGAGACACGTAGAGGGCTATACAGAATTGATTAGGCAACACAAAGGTTTAACAGAGAGACACGTAGAGGGCTATACAGAATTGATTAGGCAACACAAAGGTTCAACAGGGAGACACGTAGAGGGCTATACAGAATTGATTAGGCAACACAAAGGTTCAACAGAGAGACACGTAGAGGGCTATACAGAATTGATTAGGCAACACAAAGGTTCAACAGAGAGACACGAAGAGGGCTATACAGAATTGATTAGGCAACACAAAGGTTCAACAGCGAGACACGTAGAGGGCTATACAGAATTGATTAGGCAACACAAAGGTTCAACAGCGAGACACGTAGAGGGCTATACAGAATTGATTAGGCAACACAAAGGTTCAACAGAGAGACACGTAGAGGGCTATACAGAATTTAAGTGGAGTTCGTTGAACAAATACACATTTGTGGACCGGACGATGTTTCATGATAGAAATGTTGAGAGTTTTTTATGATATATGTTCTAGAGGCAGATGACAACGATGTCTTAAAGTTACGATGAGATGAAAAGCAATGTGTATCGATGCAACTTTGTCTACGAGTAGTATTTCCTCAATTTCTGACTTCTCTAACAATATCGTGATGTTGGAGATACTACTTCAAAGTATAAACTCACAAGTGAAATCTTCTTTTAAATAAATACAAAGCTTTTATTCTGGAACTAAGACTTAAATGTACAATACAATTCATTTAAAAAGTGGTTGACACTAGTCGTCGCTCTCTATTGAAACTGACTATTCGTTCTTCAAATACTTCCTTTAGCCCCTTTTCTAGTGACGTCTAAACTATTTTTAGAACTTGTGGAAGAACCTTGATCGTTTATAAATAAAACTTGTCAACAACATACAACCTTGACCTTGCGATGCAGAAATATATAATCTAAAAAAAAGTAAATTAATGCAATAGCTATGAGTTACTTGACAGAGTGATACATTCACTTCTTCTATATGTGTGGAGTGCCGCATAAGGTTTCCAAATGTTATAGCATCATTTTTAATTCATTCAACCAACTCCTCTTCTACTTTTGTCTAAGTTTTAAGACTCCTTATGTCATGTACATATTCATCATCATGATTGTTTGTCTTCAATCATTCCGCTCACTGGATTTTAGAAATATGTTATTACGTTGTTAAAGGGGGAAGCCAACTATTAGGCTGTATAAGGATGGCGTGTGATTGGGTCAGACATTATATCTCAAAGTTCCACAGAGTGACAATTTCAAAGAAAGATTATTAGAAAAGAAAACATAGGCAGTTGGCATCATGAAAGTAAAACATATGGGGAAAGGGAGAGGTAGGGAGGACTGAAGCATCAATGTTTCCAATGCTTTGCCCCAAGGGGGGAGAACTGAAGCATCAATGTTCCCAATGCTTTGCCCCAAGGGGGGGGGGGAGAACTGAAGCATCAATGTTCCCAATGCTTTGCCCCAAGGGGGGGGGGAGAACTGAAGCATCAATGTTCCCAATGCTTTGCCCCAGGGGGGGGGGAGAACTGAAGCATCAATGTTCCCAATGCTTTGCCCCAAGGGGGGGGGGAGAACTGAAGCATCAATGTTCCCAATGCTTTGCCCCAAGGGGGGGGGGGAGAACTGAAGCATCAATGTTCCCAATGCTTTGCCCCCAGGGGGGGGGAGAACTGAAGCATCAATGTTCCCAATGCTTTGCCCCCAGGGGGGGGGGAGAACTGAAGCATCAATGTTCCCAATGCTTTGCCCAAGGGGGGGGGGGGGGAGAACTGAAGCATCAATGTTCCCAATGCTTTGCCCCAAGGGGGGGGGGAGAACTGAAGCATCAATGTTCCCAATGCTTTGCCCCAAGGGTGGGGAGAACTGAAGCATCAATGTTCCCAATGCTTTGCCCAAGGGGGGGGGGAGAACTGAAGCATCAATGTTCCCAATGCTTTGCCCCAAGGGGGGGGGGAGAACTGAAGCATCAATGTTCCCAATGCTTTGCCCCAAGGGTGGGGAGAACTGAAGCATCAATGTTCCCAATGCTTTGCCCCCAGGGGGGGGGGAGAACTGAAGCATCAATGTTCCCAATGCTTTGCCCCAAGGGTGGGGAGAACTGAAGCATCAATGTTCCCAATGCTTTGCCCCCAGGGGGGGGGGGAGAACTGAAGCATCAATGTTCCCAATGCTTTGCACCCGGGGGGGGAGAACGGAAGCATCAAATTTCCCAATGCTTTGTACCCGGGGGGGGGGGAGAACTGAAGCATCAATGTTCCCAATGCTTTGTACCCGTGGAGGTGGGAGAACTGAAGCATCAATGTTCCCAATGCTTTGTACCCGGGGGGGGGGAGAACTAAAGCATCAATGTTCCCAATGCTTTGCACCCGGGGGGAGAGAACTGAAGCATCAATTTTCCCAATGCTTTGCCCCCGGGGGAGGGGAGAACTGAAGCATCAATTTTCCCAATGCTTTGTACCCGGGGGAGGGGAGAACTGAAGCATCAATTTTCCCAATGCTTTGTACCCGGGGGGGGGGGGGAGAACTAAAGCATCAATGTTCCCAATGCTTTGCACCCGGGGGGAGAGAACTGAAGCATCAATGTTCCCAATGCTTTGCCCCCGGGGGAAACTGAAGCATCAATGTTCCCAATGCTTTGTACCCGGGGGGGGGGGAGAACTGAAGCATCAATGTTCCCAATGCTTTGTACCCGGGGGGGGGGGAGAGAACTGAAGCATCAATGTTCCCAATGCTTTGCACCCGGGGGGAGAGAACTGAAGCATCAATTTTCCCAATGCTTTGCCCCCGGGGGAGGGGAGAACTGAAGCATCAATTTTCTTAATGCTTTGTACCCGGGGGAGGGGAGAACTGAAGCATCAATTTTCCCAATGTTTTGTACCCGGGGGGGGGGGGAGAACTGAAGCATCAATGTTCCCAATGCTTTGCCCTCGGGGGGAACTGAAGCATCAATGTTCCCAATGCTTTGTACCCGGGGGGGGGGGAGAACTGAAGCATCAATGTTCCCAATGCTTTGCCTCCGGGGGGAGGGAACTGAAGCATCAATGTTCCCAATGCTTTGCACCCGAGGGGAGAAAACTTAAGCATCAATGTTCCCAATGCTTTGTACCCGGGGGGGGGGGAGAAGTGAAGCATCAATGTTCCCAATGCTTTGCCCCGGGGGGGGGAGAACTGAAGCATCAATGTTCTCAATGCTTGGGGGGGGGGGAGAACTGAAGCATCAATGTTCCCAATGCTTTGCCCCAAGGGTGGGGGGAGAACTGAAGCATCAATGTTCCTAAAGCTTAGCCCCCGGGGGGGGGGGAAGAACTGAAGCATCAATGTTCCCAATGCTTTGCCCTAAGGGGGGGGGGAGAACTGAAGCATCAATGTTCCCAATGCTTTGCCCCCGGGGGAGGGGAGAACTGAAGCATTAATGTTCCCAATGCTTTGCCTCGGGGGGGAGAGAACTGAAGCATCAATGTTCCCAATGCTTTGCACCCGAGGGGAGAGAACTGAAGCATTAATGTTCATTATGCTTTGCCCCCGGGGGGGAACTGAAGCATTAATGTTCCCAATGCTTTGCCTCCGGGGGGGGGAGAACTGAAGCATCAATGTTCTCAATGCTTGGGGGGGGAGGGAGAACTGAAGCATCAATGTTCCCAACGCTTTGCCCCCGGGGAGGAAGAACTGAAGCATCAATGTTCCCAATGCTTTGCCCCAGGGGGGGGGAGAACTGAAGCATCAATGTTCCCAATGCTTTGCCCCCGGGGGTGGAGAACTGAAACATCAATGTTCCCAATGCTTTGCCTCCGGGGGGTAGAGAACTGAAACATCAATGTTCCCAATGCTTTGCCTCCGGGAGGGGAGAACTGAAGCATCAATGTTCCCAATGCTTTGCCTCTGGGGGGGGGGAAACTGAAGCATCAATGTTCCCAATGCTTTGCATCCGGGGGGGGGGGAGAGAACTGAAGCATCAATGTTCCCAATGCTTTGCACCCGGGGGGAGAGAACTTAAGCATCAATGTTCCCAATGCTTTGCCCCCGGGGGGGGAGAACTGAAGCATCAATGTTCCCAATGCTTTGCCTCGGGGGGGAACTAAAGCATCAATTTCCCCAATGCTTTGCACCCGGGGGGGGGAGAACTGAAGCATCAATGTTCCCAATGCTTTGCCTCCGGGGTGAAGGAGATGATGAGATTAAATGTGTCTGAGTGTCTGAAGTTTAATTTACATTGAATGCATTCTTACAGACCACCTCACAAAGAATTTTGTGCTGGCTGAAGATTTACTGTCCCAGAATTGGCGAGAAGAATTTGATCATGGACTAATTGCAAAACTTTTGTTTTTTAATGGGTGTAGAGTAGAAGAAAATAATGACTAGATATAAACCATTCATTTCAGCAGAGAACTTATTTCAATTGGAGAGTTAGACATTCAAATCCTTTGGTCACTTGCAGTCTGAACACAAGAAATTTATTTTTCATATAATAAAACTTAGTAGATCATATTGGAGCTACCTTGACGTGTGGTTTGCGTAGAATTTTACCAGTGAAGTAATGCCACGGTAGTCAGAGCAGTCGGACTTGTTTGCCTTTTTTTAGCGGCCTCCCGAAAGGCGAAAAGACGCTAATAGTTTTGTGTGGAATGTCTGTCCGTCCGTCCTTCCGTCCCGTTTAGATCTAGATTTAGTAAACTAGAAAAGATAGTGAAAATTCATAATATTTTAGACCATTCAAAGTTCTGATGCAACGGCTACTTTTTTTCTTTCTGAAAGCGAAAAGGCTAATTTTTAAAATCACTTATGCAAGAAGTTTTTTCATAAAAATACACCACTTTTACAACTATTCCATATTAATATCAACAAACACGGGAGGCTTTTCAGTACGATACATACACACTAAGAAAACATTTATATAAAAAGGTTGTTTTTTTTTACATTTGTATTGTTAAGTTAAGTAAGTTCTGTTATATTAACTACTACATTTATACACAAAATATTTTTACTTTTTTTTTAAAGAGAAAAAATCTATTTAGTATGCATATAAGTTGGACATAGTTCTAAAACAACAATTAATAAGTAGGTTTTCATATTATCGCATGAACTACAGCAATACAACCGATACTATAAAACATTGAACTAAGGGGAAATGTTGACGGAAATGTTATTTTTCTTGAGTGACCCTTTACAAAATAATTAGATCAATTAGATATTCATTATAAGACATCAGTTAGGCCAGGTTCACATCTAATTTCACATTCAATTTCACCTATCCTTTGATCTGCTGGACCGCTGGGGCACCACGCAAGATCTGTGAACCTTATTTCTCCATTCTTCTCTGTCATTTGTCTTTGATAGAATTGCATTATGATGTTCTTTCTGAAAATATTGAAACCTGCCTTTTTACCTGCCTGGGTGGACCACTTTGGGGGCCGATTTTGAGTTAGTGTTTCCACACAAACTCACTTTGTAATCTTGTTATTGTTTTTTTTTTGTACAGTGGTAAGGTGCTGGCGTGGCGATGGCTTGTCCACTAGGTTTGTTTACCTTTCAGTGAGAGCTGTATCATCCATTTGATAAACCTGCTGGAAGACCATCAGAGTCAATTGCATTATGTCTTTTGAGCTTTCCTATTGTCGTCTCAACTTCTACAAGAGCGTCAAGTTTCGTTTTACATGCAATATAAAGAAGAAATGAACAATAGAAGTAGAATCTGTACCAATACTTTAAAACTCACTTAATGATGTCAGGAGAAGCGAAATCTTAGGTCCTTCTATTCCTAGCTCGATTTCCTGAGCAGCTGCAGGATTCAAACCCGCGATCGCCATCGATACTACCAAATAGATTTAAGACATGAAATACAAAGTTAATTGATCTTTTGCGTTTCAACGCGTGTCAGCACACACACACACATACACACACACACACATATATATCTCTTTGAAGCAAACACACAAAATGTCCATGCAAAGTGCCGTAAATCCTTACATATAATAGAGGTACATATCTACACATATACACCTGTACATATACAAGTACGTCCATTGGACAAGGTAGAAACAGGTGAATGATGTGACGTATGACAAGATAAGACCAAACCACCAACCCGGCAAGTTGTGCTAATACACCCACTCAAGACTTTTACCTGTTTGGTGAGGGGAATGTAGACGGTGAGGGTGAGAAAAAGAGAGTGAGAGGCAGAGAGAAAGAGAGAGGGAGTTGCAAAGAGTGAGCGAGAGGGACTTGGAGATAAAGTGAGAGAGTAAAAAGTAAATATAGAAAAGAAAGAAAAGAGAAATGCAAAAGAGAGAGACAAAGGAGAGAGACAGAAAAAAGAGAAAGTAAGAAAAGGAAACACAGAGAGAGAGAGAGAGAGAGAGAGAAAGAGAAAGGAAAGAGAGAATAGGGAAGAGATAGGCAGGAAAGTTGGAGCTAAAGAAAAACAAATGGAGATATAAAAAGGGGAGACAGACAGAGGAATTAGAACCCACACCAATACGATGCCTATGTTTCACTCAGTAAGAACGTCAAATGAAAATGTTGAAGTATTTATTTTTAAAACTTTATATCAACTCACTCTGTTAAGTCATTAAACCTGGAGGGTGGAGCTTGGACACGGATCTTAAAAACGGCTCTAATGAATTTCCTAGAAATTTAACGGGGTATATCGCTGAGAAAAGAACTACTAGCTCGTTGGCCCCACGATGAAAACTCAAGTTAAAAAAATGTCTAGAGAACGTGCGCAAGATCTAGATCCAATGTCAGTTTTGAAAGGGATCGGGCTAGTTTTGAGTTTTTGGCACATCGGCACCGTATAGGACATGTCGTGCCCAGTTTTGAAAGGACTATCGCGTTCGAGAATATCCGAATGTAAGATTTTATTGATTCAAGACTTTTAATAAATTAATGTATAGTAAAATTTAGGGCATCGTCTTTGAAGTCTATATTTATCATTGGAGTATTCTAAAGTGGGTTGGGGTAGGGTAAAAATGTTTTTTAAATCTAACATTTATGAGATATTTAGAAACAAACATTCACTCTATAAGTTGTATAAAAGAAGTATTGTCTTTTTTAAAATGTATTTTTAATGTTGTTTTTTGTTTGTTTTACAGCCAACTTGTGTGTTTGATATGTAGATAACATGCCATAAATCTATCTCATTCAACGCATGATACAAAAATGAAGAAGCTTATTTGATTAAATCATTTAGAATAGCATACCTCCCACACAATCGAATATTGGGGACTTGAGTCCTGTTGGTTGTCTTTGTTTTAGTAGCAAATCTTGGAAGCTTTGATGAAACTGTTCTTGCGATCAATTGTAATATTTATTAACATCGACATTCTCATTACTTTTAACAATCATGAAGTAATTTCTAATCAAATCCAGTAGATGAAACTCATGTGTGTGTGTGTGTGTGTGTCTTTCTCTTGCCTATATATGCCTCTCTTACATTTCCTTGTATTCACAAGTCCCTCAGACAGCGAGACTAATAGACACAAAAATTGCTTCAACATCATGTAAGCAATGTCTTGTAAGACAGTAAGAAAAGTTCTCAGAACATCACACTCACACTGCAAGAGAATGGTATCTTTTTTTTTTTTACAATACCTCTATTCAGGTCTCTTCTTCGTGGCAGGGCCTGCATTAGGGCACTGCAGCCTGTGCGTCCGCAGTGGACCCCGCACTTTCATAGGCCCCGTGCTAACTCTAGTTGTAAATTATTAAATTAAAACATTTTAACTTAACAGGTTTTCGCGGAAATCTCCTGAAATTGCATAGTATACGAAAAAAAAAGTCCGGAAAATCTCCAGCCATTATTCAAATCTCCTGACATTATTCAAATCTCCTGACATTATTCACATCTCCTGACATTATTCAAATCTCCTGACATTATTCAAATCTCCTGAAAACTCATTAAAATGTCTTGAAAAATAGACAAAATTGTCATTTTGGGGTGACATTAAATATGGAAACGCCAATCCTACTCGCGATTCAAAAAATGCATTGTCAGCTTTCATTAAAAAAATAATAATAATACGGCGAATTTTAACCAAAACAGGAAGTTCCAATACTTCATTTACTTTAATAGTCACTGGCATATAAATATAGATTTAAACCTATCTCGATCTCTTGAAAAAATCAAAAGTGATATTTTGCTAGATAGTAAATCTAAAATGCAGATCTGAATGTTATTTCGGCTTTTCTTTATGTAAAACTACCTTCAATTGTAGGTGGCTCGTCAAGTTACATTTGACTGTGACTTTGTACTTAGTCAAGACGTATTTATTTAGTAACAAAAAATCTTAAAATTTTCACTTATTATCCTTATCCCTACCCAGACCAGGCCCCGCGCAATCCGTTTCGCAATGGGTCCCGCAATCTGTAGGACCGACCCTGTAAGTACGTGGAGTATGGGCGGAGAGTTGATCTCAAAAAAACATCCAACGGTTTCCCTA
This sequence comes from Biomphalaria sudanica, assembly GCA_036873155.1. Taxonomy (NCBI): domain Eukaryota; kingdom Metazoa; phylum Mollusca; class Gastropoda; family Planorbidae; genus Biomphalaria; species Biomphalaria sudanica. Next base: position 433,709 of record JAZGLO010004754.1, read on the forward strand.
TACATGTAACAGTTGTGCTGTATATCTCTGAGAAAAGAATCACTAGCTCGTTGGCCCCACGGGGAAAACTCTCGCTGGACCGTTAGGATTGTTCAAAGTAAGCATAAATAAATGTAAATTTGGCTAGAGATTAAGTCTAGGTCTAGATCCTACATCGGTTTTGAAAAGACTTTCGCCTTCTTGAAAGGACTATCTTGTGTGAGAATTTCCGAATGTTAGGCTTTATTGATTTCAGTGTTTAATAAATTAATGTTCAGGAAAATTTTGCACATTGTCTTCCAAGTCTAAATGTAAATGCTTAGGCTTATCATTGGACTATGAAAAGGTGTACTAGATCTATTCCTTCTATTCTAACCAGGAGAGTCTTTCTCGGGAAGAAGGGGCAAGGGACGGGGTACAAACAAATGTAGTAAAATCCAACATTCATTCATCTTTTAGATTTTAGTAGCCTACAACAATCGCCCTGTAAATTGCATAAAGGAGATATTGTCTTTTTTCATATGTTTTTTCTCGTTCTCGTTAACAGTTGAACAAAAGTCTGGAAATACCTAAAACGGGTCACGAAGTAATAAAGGGAATGTTGTGAGTTTAATTCCCAAACTAGCCTTCCTTTTCTTTAATGAACATCCAATCCGATCAGATCCAATCCGAAAGAATCTGATCAGAACAGATTTTATTTGAACATAAAGTAGGTATATGTCATTAATATTTTAACAATATATTGCTTGTTTTCCATTGATTCTGTCTTTAATAACGATTTTTTAAAATCTGGTCAGTGTTTTTCTACATCTTTGAAAACAAATTAAATCACTTTAATAAGAAAATCATAATTCTAAAAACAACCATCTTGTTATTTTTTTTAGCTGACTAAGTTTATGTGTTGACCTTAAACTTGACCTCGTTGAAGACTCCGACATCCAATTATTGTCTCGTAGCTTCCAAAAGCTGGAACTGGGTCACTAGGTACTTCATCCACATTGTTTGATTCTTTTTTTTTTAGATCATATCATTTCTTACACAAACTCTAACTGAAAAATCGTCATAGAATAGATAAAGAGAAAAGAAATGTATTTACATTTATCTATGCTCGAACATAATGACCTATGAACTGTCGAGCTGCTTTCTTGTCCCGCCGTCTGCTCCCAAGGTCACCCAGGGTACGCGCCAGACGATGTTGAATGAACTCTTGCAGACCTGTGTGGTATGCTGTCGGTAATGTCATTATGTAGAAAGTATTGTCTGGCATCGTTCACGTCACCTGCTGTAGAAACTTCAAAGATTTCATTTACACTTTTAGACATGAGTTGCAAAAGATGGCAAGGGGTGTGAGTTCCAGTCCTTGATGGTTGTGAGAGATTTAGATAAGAAAAGTAATACAAGTTGATAACTTGACTTTCTCTTCCAGGTTTCCAACACATTCTCTTTCTCTTTTCATCTTTGGATTGGAGATTTCATCATTATTTAAACTTATAATATGACATTTATTCCTTAAGAAAGAAAGACTCCTATGAGTGTTAATATAATTATGCATGTTAATTAGAGACCTGAATTCTGCTAAGTCATTGTTTTTCCTGGCTGATTCAAGCAATTCCATGTTGAAATAGTTCTAGGGACGAAGAAAGACCTATACTAGTTAGTAAGGAAGTATTCTTTCATGTGGAATTCGGAATGTACTTTTTTCTTTGTGTCCGAGTATTTTATTACATTGTGTTTTTGTATTTCCAAGTTATTGTTTAGTGTTCTACGACTTGGCTTATTTTAGTATGTAGTCATTTGTCTTAAGTGAGTCTAAGTCTAGTTATGCAACTGATGGTGCTACTCTAGATAAATATGAGCTATAAAATGTCACGACCCTAGTTTGAGTTTGTTCTAGTTTCGTTTTGTTTTGTAAAATACTGTCATATGATCTATGTGTTTATGAAATTTTTTTAACTCTAAGATGGAAATTTTTTTTTCTCAAAATTATAATATGGTTTTAAAATGTATTTAATCGATAGTTCCGTATTCTGTACACCTGATGCATCAATAAGCTTGCTATTTTTAGATTTAGCTCTGTTTTATGAAACTCTTCAATATAGAAATTCATAGATCCCCAAATGTTGGTAATCCTAATCGAACTCTAGCACTGAGTTCATGTCAGTGTACACGATCTAGTCACTTCTGCCAACAATGCGACTTATGTTTGACTCTCTTTGCCAGTTGTCCACTGCAACTAATTCGGACATTAGAACATCACATCAAACTATTGGTAGTTGTGCTTAAAAGCTTGAGTTTTTTTTATTTTAGTTTTGTGTTTCGGTGTAAAGTATTTATTTATTTTTCTTAACAAATGAACATTGTTACGTTTGAGACCAAATGTCCTGCAGGACGGCGGGCGGGGTTCGAAACAGGAACCAATCAGAAGACAGTTCAGAAAGCGAATATGACACGTCCATTCCGCTTAAGAAAGAGGACAAAGACATGTTATAAAACTTCTAATGCAGGAAACATACAGAAGCAATTAGCTGAGTGCTTTAAACAAATAGATCTTGGTTTTAATTAGGTTTCTGAACTTGGAAACATTTCTTGCACATTATTCTCAGGTACAGCGTTTCTCTACAGGGGGCGCTCATTGCACTGGGTGTACTCACCTACCTAGTTGGGAAATGGAAGCTCGAAAGAAGTGTTTGTAATGTCGGACAGGGCGTCTTAAGAAGAAAAAAAAAGATATAATGAGTTGCTTAGTAATAAAAGAATAGTCTTTGTTTTGAAGAGCTTAAAATACTCTGGAAAGACAAAGATGAAGTCCATGGTCATGTTGACATTCTTATATGCTTGTGAGTCTTGGACGCTGACTGCAGAACTAGAGAGGAGGATCTCAGCAATGGAATTGAGATGCTACAGAAAAATCCTAGGCATTACATTTAAAGACCGCATCACAAACCAAGAGATTCGAGCCATTATGGCCATATTACAAGGTCGTCGGGGCTCGCAAAGTCCTTCCTTCATACCAAAATAAAAAGGAAGAGTCAGACAGAGAAAGCGCTGGGAAGACAAGATCAAAGAATGGGCGGGACTTCCGTGACAAGACGGTCAAACTAAGGCATAGGTTAGAGAGGAATGGAGAAAGCTTGACATGGTGCCCCAACGGTCCAACAGACTTAGGGTTAGGTAAAGGTAAATAAAAGAGTAGTCAATGAGAATTCGGGACAGAAAGAGGTAAATTTCTGCTTTACAATGAATGAAGTACAGAAACTGATTTTTTTTTTTTGGTGGGGGATGTGTAATATTTGTGGCTTTTAATTTCATTTACACTTGCAATAAATATCACCCCGCCTCCACCCAGCAACAGTGAAAGCAAGTCGACAAAGTGTTTGAGGTATCGGCATGCTGTGACTGCAGACTTGGTCAAGGTGTGACGACAAGCTCATTGTTGGGCACACATTCAATTCTGAAGGAACATTCCAAATATGTACAACGAAGACACAACAAAAATATGCTGAGCTCATCTTTTTATTGAAGCAGCCTACTGACTCCCAGGGAGCTAGACTGACTCCTAGAGAGCTAGACTGACTCCTAGAGAGCTAGACTGACTCCAAGAGAGCTAGACTGACTCCCAGAGAGCTAGACTGACTCCCAGAGAGCTAGACTGACTCCCAGAGAGCTAGACTGACTCCTGGAGAGCTAGACTGACTCCCAGAGAGCTAGACTGACTCCCAGAGAGCTAGACTGACTCCCAGAGAGCTAGACTGACTCCCAGAGAGCTAGACTGACTCCAAGAGAGCTAGACTGACTCCTAGAGAGTCAGGCTGACTCCTAGAGAGCTAGACTGACTCCTGGAGAGCTATACTGACTCCCAGAGAGCTAGACTGACTCCCAGAGAGCTAGACTGACTCCCAGAGAGCTAGACTGACTCCTAGAGAGCTAGACTGACTCCTAGAGAGCTAGACTGACTCCTAGAGAGCTAGACTGACTCCTAGAGACCTAGACTGACTCCTAGAGAGCTAGACTGACTCCTAGAGAGCTAGAGAGCTAGACGGACTCCTAGATAGCTAGACTGACTCCTAGAGAGCTAGACTGACTCCTAGAGAGCTAGACTGACTCCCAGAGAGCTAGACTGACTCCTGGAGAGCTAGATTAAAATAACTAATAATCTCTAAATGTGTAAATTGATGTATAATTAAAGATTGTTAGACTTGATTGTCTAATGGATAAGAGTCTGATGTAACGACATTCCTTTCTAAGATTCGGTAAAACAATGTGTACTCGTATTATATTCATTAATAATAAAAACTAAACATTGGAGTCTTAAAAAACAAAATCGAACAACACTGGGTGTAAGCAAAACGCATTTATGCGGTTTACTAGAGGCTTTTCCTCAAGAGTGTCGAGCCATAGGCCGCCTCTTAGTTAATGTGAAGCACAAACTTTCTTTGTAATCTTGTTTTGAAATTTATTTTTATCTTCACCTTTTCATAAATGGACTAATGAACGCTAATTCATACGCACAAAGAACAAACAAAACCCACGAGAACATTTCCAGGTACATGCAAGGTAAACGTTTTATTAACGCATTCTTATGTAATTCTTACAACGTGAAGCTCTGACTATGACCTTGTGTAAGAGGTGATCCAAGAAACAAGATTCAATCACAAAGATTACACTGATCTCTACAAACACTACATGTAATAAACATACACAGTTGGACACCTCCCTGGAGTCAATTAGCACCACTCGGTGAAAACATGTTTTATTGTGGGGTAACATGTAACAGAAACGTCTTTAAAAACATGAAGCCAGGTGAGCGTTAAACTCATGATGGACTATAAATCTATAATTTTATTTTATTCGATGATGATTCTAGACGCTAGATTACCAACTGAGAACGGTTGTTTTCGACTTAATATTTATTTATCAGATAAAAATAAACGAAATTCCATTTAATGTTTCAAAAGGCGAGTGTAAATATTAATGAATAATATTTTTAGCATATATATATATATATATATATATATATATATATATATATATATATATATATAATATATATATATAATGGCATACATTTAAGTCTTTTAAAGTCAATTTAGTTTTACAGTTTGATTTGAAACACAAAAGATGTTGATTATTAGATTTTCATCTTTAGAAAACAAAAGGTAAAATGTTGATTATGAAAGATAAAACTGTCAAATGTTACTTACCAATGAGCAATGTTGATAGTTCTTTGTGCTTCTTGTTAATAAGTATGCTCTAGAATGTCAAATTGTTTGATTTAGAAGGAGACAGTAAACATTGAATGAACAATATGTGACGTACTCAGTTGAACAACCTGTGACGTACTCGGTTGAACAACCTGTGACGTACTCAGTTGAACATTATGTGACGTACTCAGTTGAACAACCTGTGACGTACTCAGTTGAACAAACTGTGACGTACTCAGTTGAACATTTTGTGACGTCCTCAGTTGAATAATTACGTTTATTTGACGACAGAAAGAACCAAAGATTTCATTGTGTGACGAGATGTTTAATGAGTAAATATTGTGGCTTGTTTGTTTATGTCTAGGGGAAATTAGTATTACTTTATCCCGCTCACATATACAATTTGTACAGGCACACCGCAACTAACAGTAAGAACAGACCAATATTGTAAGTTTATGAATAAAAATAATTTAATAAATGAAAGTTTACAAAAGATAAATGATCAAATAAAATTATAATTAAGAAATGAAATGAAGGTGCTAATATCTAACATAACTGCTCATCATGAATTGCTAATTGGTGAGTGATTGGAAGACAAGAGTGTTCCTATGTCTGGCTACTTATATTCTTAGCTGCTAGCCCGTGGGTCGTCTTCTGGCGGTCGTAGGACTGGCACTCACAAAGATGAGTCATCCGGCTCTGTCTTAGGACGTCGCCTCGGGATATTCTCTATGCTGTAGGCAAGCTGGCTCTAGGGTGAGGCCGCTGCCTGTTTAACAGTAGAGAGGGTTGGTGCTGTAGTGGGGTGGACCTCTCAGCTGTGGTTTCTAGCTTGTAGATGGCCATGCTGACTCACACCAGTTTGTCTTCTGCAGAGAAGGTTGCTCTAAGCAGTCGGCATTAGGCGATTGCTATTGGGCAGTGAACAGTTTGGGCCGGGTACAATCATGTATACAATCTTAAAGCACGCATATAACTCAATAATAAAAAAGATACAAGTAAGATAACCACAATAAATGTGTTATCATACAATGTAGGATGATACTAGTCAAGATTCATCCATTAAATTTGATTACGACGATAAGTAATCAGTTATAGTAAAATGGGGAATGAGCATAGTATATACTAAAGGATAAGATGAAAATAAAATACTAAGGATCGAGATACAATGATTAGGTTTGATATATATAATCAAAATTAAACTCATCCAAGGAACTATAAGTTCACAAGTGTGTGAGACATAATAATATGTATGAGGGATATATAATAGGAATGTGAAATGGTTAATTTTAATGATTAAGTTTAGAGCACTGTGATCTAAGTTCTTAGACAGTACTTAGATTCACGAAAGGTTATTGTTTACATCAATAACTAAGATACAGGAATGGATGAAACATTACAAATCAAATATAATAACTATGGCTTCAAACGTAGACAACCATAGCGGAATTAATAATACTATATGAAGATATAGCATCGACATAAAAATAGTACAATGTACATACATAATAAAGTCATAATGTAATGACGGGGAACGTGGTTGTGTACTAATGTGTACTCACACATTCCTATAAGATAAAATAAGTATAGTAAAATATTTACACTCACCCGTTTGTCCCTAATGAAACCTCACAACTAAACTTCCTAACAGAGGAGACTATGAATCCTAGAGGGCCTAACCTAGAATGCTTTGGTCTCTCTCTATATATAGTTGGGGCATTTTTTTTAATGGGTGGGGAAGAAATTTAGGTGATTTTCTCACATGTATCTATGTACCGGAGATGTCAGGCGTCAGGTCAGATTATGGTCAATATTCGTTGCCTATCGTGAGAGCAAGAAAATTAAGCGAATATGCATCTGTCCAGCCCGAGTGCAATGTTATTCTTAGAGCGGTGCGTATCCTGCGGGGTGGGGGGGGGGGAGAAATAGGTGTGAAAAGTTATTAGGCCGCTGCGTGTAGCGCTGGTGCAGCGACTATTGTGTGCTGGTCACCTGTCCAGCGGTCAAAAATTAAAAGTTAGCCCTAGAGAAGCTAGATAATGTTTTACGTCGAGATTCGTCCCGTGAGAAACAGTGCGAGGGGAGATAAATCCTAACAGAAATTAAGTTTTGGGTGGACAGGAGAATAATTGTTTTAAGTTAAAATAAAAGTTTCCCAAGATTTGCTGGGAAAAACTCAAATTAACTTTTGCATGCAAGTTTCTTATCGTCACACATTGGTCCATTGAATTCATTGGTCATTTTTTTTTCACTGGTCAAGTGCTTTTATTGGTCGATAGATTTCATTTAGCAGTTTATTTCATTAGTCAATATTATTTTCCTGGCCAATTGTTTTCCACGTGATTTCATTTGATCAATCGATTTCATTTTTTTTTCAAATGATTTCCAAATGATATTTTTTTGTCGCATGATTCCAATGGACACTTGATTTGCAATTTTTCAATGGTTATTTTATTTACAAATGATTGGTCAGATTCATTGAATACTTTTCATTGGTCAGTTCACTACAGAGATTTATTGAATTGTGTTCATTGGTCAGTTAACTTCATTATTGTAGTTGATTTTATTGGTCAACTGAAATGAAGTTTAAATTGTGTTTAAAACTGTCAATGTGTAAATAAAAGCAACACAATATAAAAGTGCCTTAGAAATGAATCTGGTAAATGGTCCTCTCAATAGGAACTTTTAAAGAGTCTGGTAAATGGTCCTCTCAATAGGAACTTTTAAAGAGTCTGGTAAATGGTCCTCTCAATAGGAACTTTTAAAGAGTCTGGTAAATGGTCCTCTCAATAGGAACTTTTAAAGAGTCTGGTAAATGGTCCTCTCAATAGGAACTTTTAAAGAGTCTGGTAAATGGCTTTCTCAATAGGAACTTTAAAGAGCAAACAAAATAGCTAAAAAAAAAAAAAGAAAATTTTAAGTTATTTCTGAGTTTTAAAACTCTTGCTAATTAGTGCTCACGAAGAATTCAGAATTCCACTTAAAGATTTCCAGCTGATTAGCTCATTCATAAATGAATTTTTTTTTTGTTTTCAATAGAAAAGTGTGACGTCTGCTTGCCTTTTCACACCATCAAACACACTGACAAACAAACTCACGTACAGACTTCAATGAAGGCATCGAAAGCAAACAATTTTTTACAATTGATAAATAGATTCCTAGTTATTAGCACCACCTCCTTTTCAATGGGGAAAGTTGCTATTGTTTTTGTGTTGTCTGTCAGATCATTTCCTGTTTTTTGATCTTCTAAAAGCGTAGCCCTCTGAAAAGAATAATTGTCTCCAAAAGGTTTGCTTTTGACATTCGTTGACATGTAGCACCAAACTGTTTGTTGACAATTAAACCGCCTTAGGCGTATTAGATTTTAAGTTGTTTAAGTTTTTAACTTTTTTGTGAACAAATTATATGTAACTTTTATTACAATATCGACAAAGTCAACTTGAAATAAAAGGAAATAAATGTAGCAGACTTAAGTAATAAAATAAAATGAGAATTTGAACAAATCTAGCTCAATACAAAAACAAGTCTTTTCATTCTGGCGTTCTGGAGTCGTCTGTCCTACATAGTGTACTGACGACAATGACGCTTATCTTGCATTATTTACAACTGATCACCATAGACACACACACACACACTCAATAACAAGGTTAATTTAAGGTTGCTATTATAAAAACAATAAACCTCGGGAATTCAGAGGTCATGTCCAGAAGTCACCCAATAAAACCTACTCAGCTCCAAAGATAGTATAGTATAAAATGACGCCTCGATTTCAAGAGAAGTTGATAACCGTCTGGCCAGGGCTAGTAGTGCTTTTGGACGCCTTCAGGCGCTTTCACCACAGATGCTTGCGCTCCATCATGGACATACGATGGCAAGACAGCACTACAAACAGCGATATCCTTGCGAACGCCGGTATGGACAGTATAGAGGGACTTCTTATGGTCCGACAGTTACGCTGGGCAGGGCACGTATCCCGTATGGGAGACGAACGTATGCTAAAGGCAGTCTTTTTTGGTGAGCTAAAAGGTGGTCGACGTAACAGAGGCCCCCCACGGAAACGCTTAAAAGACCAGCTTAGGCCTTAGCTGACAAAGAGGAGAGCATCTGGTTGCATGCGGCGTCAGAACGAGACAGCTGGAGGTCTCTCACAAAGGCCGCGGGATACAAATTAGAGACGCAAAAAAATCCGCTTCCGAGGACAGACGCAGATGGCGAAAAGAAAATCTAAATCGACCACTGGCGGACAATGGTTATGCTTGCCTTGGATGTGGCAGAATATGTAGATCACAGCTGGGGCTGCGTATCCACTGGAAATACTGCATTCCTCATTAATCTTCGGATTTGAAGACAAGCTTTATTATTATTATTATTATTATCATTATAAAAACAATTCCATTTAGACTACATCTAACAATTTTTTAAAATACATTATACATTAGTGTACTTAACAAGCTAGGGAAATCTTTGAATCTAGTAAACGAGTGAAGATGTTGTTGAATATTTATTATTTAAAATACTTTATAACGTTGCTCTAGTCTCTTTCATACAAACAACAAAGTGCTTGGAAAGGAATGTACTTTGCTAACTGTTGCAATGAAATCTATTTCGTGATGTACACGTTAAGGTCGCAAGAGAAGTGTAAACAGGAAGTGTATTTATACATTGCATTTATACATTGGCTTCGCGTAGCTTCGAGTTTCTGCATAGAAGAGTTAAATAGAAATGAGATTTTAACAATTTTATTTCCGCTACGAAAACTTTGGATTTAAAAAAAACGATATATTTGTATAGAAGAGACGAGCCGTATATAAATAAGCAAATTACGTCTCTGTGTTTCAAGTTTCATTTCAATTTGTGTGTGTGTGTGTGTGAATCTATTATTGAAGTGTAATTGTAGGAAGTGGATTGTTGCATGCTATATAGACAGTGTGGGATCAATCGTTGTAAGATTTCTACTTAAAGGGTGAAACTGTTTTATTACGTTAAGACAAATTCCGTTAGGTGTCTTCTAAACAAAGATCTCCTACATACGACTGGTTATTGACTTATTAGATGTAGTGTTCGAACTTATCAAGAAACATTCATTACACAGTGTCATTATAAGAGAATGCCTTTTACTAAATATACTTGTACACACACACTATGTTTCTATTTGTTTCTGCAGACTCTTCTTAAGGGAGGGGGGACACACCATCATATACCCAGGGGCAATGGCCACCGCCTAAGTCCCACTCATCTTAGAAGGGTACCCTCAATAAGATAGACTTTGCTTTGAAATGTTAAAGTACTAATAAAATATTGTACCAGTTCTCCTAATTCTAAATGTACCTAATGTGTTTCAGGTCACGTGGATCAAGTTATCTGAAGATACGCCTCTGACTGTCGGTAAAGAAACATTTCAAAACACGAATCGTATCTTTATTGAACATGAGGACAACTCTCCCTACTGGAACCTGGTCATCTCTCAGGTCCAGCTGAATGACTCAGGAGTGTACGAGTGTCAGATCAGCTCTCAGTACAGACACCTGAGGCTTCACGTGTTACTCACAGTTGTAGGTAGGTTGTACTGTAAACATTAGCAGTTAGGGTGTTCTTTAAATATACATAAAATTAATATTAATGGGTTGGAGGGGCGTCTAAAAAACTTGCACATTATTTTCAAACATTAACACTCGATTTTTTTACAATTAAAAAAAACAACATTTCCTAAATGAAACTCCCAAATGTAACAATTACGACACATGACATTGTTATTTGTAGTCACATATCAATAGAGCCGACACAGAAGTCGTGGCTAAATTATTCTTCTCACGTGGTGCCCGTGAAATGGAGAAATTTTCAATTTAACTAAAAATAACTGTTCAAATAAAATTTAGTATAAAGTAAAATAAATATTGTAATATTGCCTCTCAAAAAAAAAATAAAAAAAATTTCACATCGTCTGATAGATAACACTTTTCTCTTTTAACCTTGTAAAGACTGAGATTTGTGTTCCTATGTTCTCACGCTGATTCAATAGGCATTTAGGATTTCATAATAATCCAAATCTTCTCTCGATTGTACCAGATGTCAAGCAGATACAGAGTGCTAGAAACAAAGTGCTAGTAACAAAGTTCTAGAAACAAAGTGCTAGAAACAAAGTGCTAGAAACAAAGTGCTAGAAACAAAGTGCTAGAAACAAAGTGCTAGAAACAAAGTGCTAGAAACAAATGGCTAGAAATAAAATGCTAGAAACAAAGTGCTAGAAATAAAATGCTAGAAACAAAGTTTTAGAAACAAAGTTCTAAAAAAAGTGCTAGAAACAAAGTGCTAGCAACAAAGTTCTAGAAACAAAGTTCTAAATAAAATTGCAAGCAACAAAGTGCTAGAAAACAAGTGCTAGAATTTATTATTTGTTTACTGTCTTGTCTTTATATTTTTGTAAGTTTTTTCTCTGTAAGTCTATTTTTGTTACATTTCCAGCAGCACCAGCTACAACGACAACCCCTGCAGTCGAAAATTGTAAGTAGAAAGTATGCTTCTAGATTGATATCTGACTAGAGGCTATATCTTATATATATAACACTCAATACACTACATATCAACATGTCAACATCGCCATGAAATCTAATTATTGCTGGTCTCTATAAATATTGCTGTACGAAGTCTCTACTCTCTAAACTCTAATAGCGCTCAAGAGAATTCAATATAAAAACTCATCATGCCATGCTGAACACAAATGTTAATATCTTCATGTGGACAAATTAAGTCGGACTCCCTTCTCTGACGTCATTTCCACTCAGACACAAAGTCAGACACAACTGCTCTACATCAGTAGCAATCGCCATACTCTTTAAACATCGACATGACCTCTAAAAATCGCCATAACCTCTAAACATCGCCATGACCTCTAAACATCGACATACTCTTCTTTACCTAAGTCTAAAAAAAAATATCAAAACATGTATCAGACTCTACCTAACCCCAACACCAGAAGACTATACTAGGGTTAAGAGTTCACAGGTTGAGAACCAAAGAAATAGGAGACATTAATAAGAATACAACAATTGGAAAAGCCAATCACACTCCTACTTACTAGAAATATGTTGGTCTTTATTCGTGATTAAAAGGGCAGGTGAAAGGGCGATATTTCTTTCTATCTAATCAAGTCATAGACAACTGACAAAAAATAGTATTTTGTTATATTGTTATTAATTTTTATTTAATGTTGTCAATGAAATGCACCAATCTATTTCTATAGTTGGCTTATGTATAGACATTATAGCGTCGTCTAACGAGATGAAAGCTGAACTGGTTCGGTCCGATTGTAAGACATGACTCACTCTCAAAAGTCAAGGTACAGGGGAGGGAGCACGAAGAAAGGGTCGTCCAAAGAAATCTGGCGGGACATCATTAAACAATGGACCTGAGACAGGCATAAACTCAGACATTGAGAAGGATCCCAAACCAGTGGCGTAACAAGCATACGATGGTACATTGTGCCCGGAACCACGAATAGCAGCGGCCCAAATGTCCTTTTTTAAGAAAACAAAGGGAAAAAACTATGCTGACTGCGAGAAGTTCAATGTTTGAAATTCTTACATAATACTACAAATATAACTTTTCATTTATTGTTCTTCAACTGTATTTCTATTACCTATCTATCTATCTATCTATCTATCTATCTAACTGTCTATCTATCTATCTATCTATCTATCTATCTATCTATCTATCTATCTATCTGCATATACATGCACGAACTGTGGCAAACGCTGCCGCTCCAGAATCGTCTTGATCAGTCACACGAGATTCTGCCCCGTCTTAAGACGAAACCAAAGACATTGACTCACCTGGGCACATCCATAGTCTTCCGAGACATATGGAGCCACATTATTATTATTATTATTATATATTTCTCTATCTATCTATCTATCTATCTATCTATCTATCTATCTATCTATCTATCTATCTATCTATCTATCTAACTATCTATCTAACTATCTATCTATCTATCTACCTGATATCTATCTATCTATATCTCTGTATCTATATATACGTCTCTCTTCAGTAACGAAACGATAATGGATTATACCATGGGTATGAGATGAATGCCTTGACATTAGCTATCGTTGAAACTATATCGCCCATACAGCAGCTGATGTGTCCATGGAAACGGCAAGTGCCGATACAGTTTGGGGTAACACTCTGCAAGCTGCCTAAAGATGGCCGGCTCATGATTTTTTTCACATGGTCGTCTCCCCTTTTCTTGTGTTTGGGTATAGCTTCAAAGCTTCAGAGGTTTGATTTTAGAGTTTTCTTTCCCTAGGTAGATAACCAGCCAAGGCTAGCAACGAGACCAGGCGCCCTAGAAAGCTTCAAAACTGACCTCCTGACACGCAACCTGTAGGCAGTTTAGACCAATAGCTAGTTTTCACCGTCACGTGTTTGACGTGTTGAGGCCTTTTTGAACGATTGGTCTCATTGAAGAGCCCCTCCTGCCCAAAGCTTATTGGTACTCTCTGTTGCCCCTTCTGCCCAAAGCGTATTGGTACTCTCTGTTGCCCCTCCTGCCCAAAGCTTATTGGACCTCTCTGTTACCCCTCCAGCCCAAAGCTTATTGGTACTCTCTATTGCCCCTCCTGCCCAAAGCTTATCGGTACTCTCTGTTGCCCCTCCTGCCCAAAGCTTATTGGTACTCTCTGTTGCCCCTCCCGCCCAAAGCGTATTGGTACTCTCTGTTGCCCTTTCTGCCCAAAGCTTATTGGTACTCTCTATTGCCCCTCCTGCCCAAAGCGTATTGGTACTCTCTGTTGCCCCTTCTCCTGTTAATGATAACAGTCGCACAGGACCCAATATCAATCCAAATACACTTGACTATTCACATGGATAATTCGAAATAATAACAAATGTAACATACATGTATCACCTAGACAACGTTAGCTCTTAATTTGTTGAACCGCTGGGGCACCACACAAGATCTGTTGACCGTCTTTCTTCATTCTTCTCTGTCTTTAGCATTGGATAGAATTTGATTTCATGACTGGCCTGTCCATTCTTCAATGTTGTCTTCTCATCACTTTCTCTGCATCTTCTTCTTTTTCCTGGTAAGCCAAACACGTAGACAGTGTGTACTACTTGATAATGTTTTGTTGATTTGTTTATTATTTTATTAATATTTCGGTATGTATTAACTCTTTAAGATACATAAATTAATTTTATGACTCGTCAGTAAAATTTGATCCGTTGTTTGATGTTTTCAATCTTGACACTTATCACTTTTACGTACCGGTTGAATAAAGGAATCATTAATATCGTTGGGTATGTGACCGACTAATTAAAACGCTGTGAGGCTGGAATATTTAAACTCAAATGAATAAATAATTACTCCAATATAAATTGGAGTTAAATAGTATCAGCTATTGGTAACTCTCTAAACCATAAATAGGCATAAACCCCCGAATAAAAAAAGAATTCCACCTAAATCTTTAATTCGCAACACAGTAGTAGTTCTAAATGGTGCATATCACAAAACTTACCAACTTTGGGTTAGTTTGGGGAATATTGGCTTATTTAAAGTATTTAGAAAGTCTTCATCAATGGAAACAGTGCTCATTAATGACTTTCTAGTGTATACGACTTACAAAGAATTGTATTCACAAAGGTGCTTTAAAGTTGTTTTTTGGTCTCCTGTGTATGTAGAACAGACTGAGCAAGGGCACTGACGGGAGTCTTCAGAACTTTTGCTGTCCTAAGCCCGGGAGGACAATTTATACACGTTTCTACGCCCAAAAAGGATGCGCCGTGAACCGCTTGGCTTCCGAATCAGGGGTCCCGTGTTCGAATCCTGGTGAGGACCGGGATTTTTAATTTCGGGATCTTTGGGCGCCCCTGAGTCCACCCAGCTTTAATGGGTACCTGACATTAGTTGGGGAAAGTAAAGGCGGTTGGTCGTTGTGCTGGCGGTTGGTCGTTGTGACGCCCTCGATAACCGTAGGCCACAGAAACAGATGACCTTTACATCATCTGCTGTATAGACCACAGGGGGAACATTACTGTCTACGCCCAAAACGACCAATGCTCATTCAAAATATAGAACTATTCAGCTGCAGACAACTCTATACATACATTTCAAAACCTTTACGTTTCACTTCCTATCCAGCGTCTCTACAGAATATCTACATTAATGGGCTGCTGCTTTGTTCTTTGCCACAGTTCCTCATTCGAGATCTTGTCTGGCCAGCGGATCATGTAAATCCTCCTCAGGCAGGTATTGAGGAATAGATGGATTTTTATCATGGTGGTGATGCTGGTTCTCCATATGGTCATTACAATATATATATAAATAGAATGAGAAAAAGAATTTAAAAAGTTGTTCGTCCCTTGATTACTAGGAAACACCAGATACTCTTTAATAACTTTTATAAAGTTGGTTAAGCTTTAAGCTTACAGATAACGCCACAATATCTCGTAAGAAGTCTTCATTTGACTGTAAGGAAACAGTTACTCAAGGTAGGCGGCCTACTTCTAATTGGAATACTTTTGTTTACAACATTACATTTCTGAGCTTGGGCTTACGAGGCTTACGGATATGTGTAGTGTGTACACCAATGCATCAAAGGGAGACAGTCTCATGAACTTTGAACTCTTTTATATATTTTTGGACATCTTTGTTAGACACATTTGATCGATTGTATTTTCTTGCAGAGAGAAAGAGAGAGAGAGGAGAAAGAGAGAAAGACAAAATACAAAGAGATGTACACTTAATATTTGCACATGACAAGTGTCTGACAAACCTGCTATAACCTTCCAAAAAAGTCGTTGTGAAAGATACATACTGAATGCTGATCTGGAGATTACAACGTGAAAATGAAAGTCTTCCTGTTATTTTACGCAAATAAATTACTTGTTTCATTCTCAACTAAATTGCTTGTTTCATTCTCAACTAAATTGCTTGTTTCATTCTCAACTAAATTGCTTGTTCCAAGCGCTAAAAAAAAAATCATTATCCCCCTTCTTCTCATTGCCGATGATCCTAAATTACTAGTCCATTCCCTGTTTGTGTTGTTTAAATCTTCCTTGCCACTCCCTCTCTCTTCTGGATCCCAAAAAGATGTCACTTAATGTCCGTGGGGTCTGTGTAGAGGGAAAAGTTTTAAAGTTATGTATCTATCTTTTTTACGTAGGTATAGATTTGATGAGAGAACCTGGTAGCACAGTTTCATTTCTCCGTCGCGACATGTCACCGCAATTTATCACCCAAACTAGGTCACGGAAAAGGCAGTAGGCAGGAGTAAATGAGAGAGAGAGAGAGAGAGACAAGGACACAGAGAGAAAGAGAGAGAGAGGGGGGGGGTTAAGAGATGAATATTTAAAAGCTCTGAGCTCGGAATGATCCAAGAATCAGTTCGAGCCTGTGATTACTAATATGAATCACTTGCCTGCATATCAGGAAATAAACTGAACGCACGGTCTGACAAGTTCGGTGCGCATGGCAGAAGTGCGAGCTAGAACGTATCAAGAGCTTCGAATAAATCTGAAGCTGTCCGGCGAACGTCACGCTATAAACAAGATAAGAGTCTATGTTGACTCTATTTCTGACGCTATCAACATCATGTACAGCTCTGGTGACGTTGACGTGTGGAGATAACATTTAGTTTGGTACAATAACCTGAAAAAAAAAACTGTTTCTACTACACTGACGAATAGACGCAAATCCATATTTGAACTACTATCTTTATGTTAATTAAGGTTAATATAATCAAGAATAAAAAATACGTTAAGGCTTTGATATTTCAGTATAATGTCGTTTTGGTGAAGGACAACAGTCAGACAATGGACACTAGAAGAGAATAGAACTCTGCATAACTCTTGTAGCACATAGATCACTGGACACCCTGTTTAATGCCCCAACACTGTTTCAAAAATCAATGTATTCCCAAAGTCTATAAAGCTTCCTATTGTTGAAGTTTACAAAACAAAGTAAGAAAATGTTTAAAATCTTTAAATAAAAACAATCTTATATTAAGCGTATTTGTTTCAATTACTGAAATCAGTCATGCAATTGAATTCGTAATAGATCTACAATAACAATAAAAAGTATTTATAAAATTATATTAAAAAAAACAGAGGGAATGACCTGAATTCCAACTCATAGCTCAAGCCTTCTCAAACCAACATGGTAACCATTCTGCTAGTGGAGAGCTTATGAACATGGAATAGTGTATAGGTATCTATTGTTTATATAGTCTCGTCTATTTTGTAGGTTTGTGTTCACTAAGACTCAGACAACGACCTATAAAGGGGACTAATTCAGCTTATACCACCACTTCAGTCAATTACAATTTTTTCCCTTTGTTTGGAATACCAAACAAAATAATTTATTACCAATAGTTAATTCACTATTTGGTTGTTTGTTTTTATTGATTCTTAAGCTGTCATGTAAAAGGAATAATTGTGCTAAATTTCACCTTAATCCGAGATTGGGTGTGGAAGAAATCCTTTGTACTCACTTTTTACCAGACAGACCGAAAGTGTTGATTTAAGCTTTGTAAAGACCATTTGTTCACTGGACATTGGTCAGTCAAATAAGAACAATCATTGGCTTCGTTCTATGGTTACAAAGTCGTGTCATGGTTTAGGAACAATATTGCTGGTCATGGCTGAGTCAGCAAATACATCAAATATATGTTCGTTAAGGCTTTAACATTTTATTTAAACTAAAGATAAAAAATAAAACGGAACAAAACTTTTATATACAATTTCTAAGGAAATTAAAAATAAGTAAATACTAAACAAGAAAAAATCACTTTGAAACATGGAGAACACTTGTTGGGAATTCTCCCGAGACTAATAATCTAGATGACAACGAAACTGTCGTAGATTCTATAATGTAGGTTTCAGGAAATGAATATTGCATTCTCTTGAAAACTTTGAAGTGAAAAAGAAATGAAACAAGGTATCAATAAAAGATTGCAATTTCAACTTGAGACTTTAATCATGTTTCTCTATGGAAGGTGAAAGATGAAAACAAAGCTACTTTTTACAAAACGTATGTCAACTCATTCTGATTGTTGGTCTGTCTGTCTGGTACAAAATTTGTACACGCTATTTCTCCCAAACCCTAGCTCGGATCAAGCTGAGATTTCGCACAATTATTTTTTTGCATGAAAACACAAGAATCAATAAAAAAAAATAAAAAAAAAATGAGTTAATTAACTATTGGTAATTAATTATTTTGTTTTGTATTTCGAACAAGGGAAAGAAAGTTTACTTAACTGATAAGTTGGTATAAGTTGAATTAGTCCCTTTAATTGTTTTTAGAAAGAAAAGTTTGAAAATACTCTATATAACTATATAGCTAAATAACTATAAAACTTTGTTCAAAAGTTGCTCCCTGGCACAGTGGTTACGTATTAGCTTGAAGCGGCCGAATTCAGGTCACTAACTTATTTTAAATAGATACATTTAAAAACGATCACCCAGATAGCTTCTTCGTTCTCTAACCTACCTTTTTCCAACAGGTCCAGGCAGGTGATAGGGTCAGAGCGTATTGAGAAAGCTAAAAGCATGAAATTACGCTAAACAGAAACTTTTGGTCAAAATATTTCTGATTGCCCAGATTTATTATCGTTAGTTTAGACCTATTACAAATTTAGACTGATCCAAACTAATTAATTCAATAACACTTAATATAAGTTTTATTTTTTAAAAGTCTTGTTTATGTATTAGCTTGCTCTATCAATAAATATATATACAGTAGTGCAAACTCTCAAAACCTTTATGCTAGCTGTTGATGTACTTTTCAAGGTTTCAAACCTTTATGATAGCTGTTGATGTACTTTTCAAGGTTTCAAACCTTTATGATAGCTGTTGATGTACTTTTCAAGGTTTCAAACCTTTATGATAGCTGTTGATGTCCTTTTGAAGGTTTCAAACCTTTATGCTCGCTACAAATGTACTTTTCAAGGTTTCAAACCTTTATGCTTGCTAGAGATGTACTTTTCAACATTTAAAACCTTTATGCTCGCTATACATTACTTTTCAAGATTTCAAACCTTTATGCTCGCTATAGATGTACTTTTCAAGATTTCAGGCCTTTATGCTAGCTATGGACCTATTTTTTAAGACGCATAACCTTCATGCTCATCATTATCATCATCAAACTCCATTTGAGAAAGGGCTTGAGAGGCTCAAATCCTCTCTTGCAAAAGCCCTGGACAGAAACCCTGCTCTCTTGCGTAGTGCATAAATGTCGCCATACAGGTTGAGAATTTTGGGTTTCCCAGACCTGTCGAGACGGAGATCAGCAAGTCTGGGGCAGTCAAACAGAATATGAGGCACGTTTTCCTCTTCTTCCCCGCAGCGGGGGCACCGTGAATCAAAATTTTGCCATAGCCGCGAGAAATATGAGCCAACAGGAAAATGACCTGTCCTGCACTGTGCTATAATAGCTTGCTCAGGCCTGGACAGCCTTGTCACAACCATCAATTAATGTGAATGTCGAATGTCAAGATCTATGAAGACGCTATGATAGATGTCACGTTGAAGATTATCTTGATCTATATCACACTATCATTGATCGTGATTGCCGAGGATCTTGAAATCTTCTTTTAATAAGATGATCGTATAGAAGCAGCTAGATCTAGTTGATAATACGATCATTCAAAATGTTGCCAGATGATCATCTAGAAGTTGTCAATCGCTAAGTCGATCTAAGTATGTTACTATATTCAATGAAGAAACTTCTCTTCGTCTAAAACAATTACTTTAATTCAGAACTTGAAAAAGCTATTCACAAATAATTACAATGGTTAAATGTACTTGAATAGAATGATAGATCTACACAATAATATAATTGAGTTCTAATACAAAACTCTAGTACATGTTCTCACTTCCAAGTTCCATACAAGACTGACTAAAAAACTAGAACCTTTCCCGGGTCCAGCGTTGTCACGTGTCCAACGCAGCTCATTGCAATGCCAACCAATAAATGCAGCCCAATTTACAATAATTAACATATCTCCGCGTGAGAAATTACCCGAGGTTGCTGACGAGCTAAATATAGACACTGTGTACGTGACAAGCCTCTACCACTGGGAAGTGCGGTCAGGGCGCCTCGTGCGCTCCCAGACTCCACGGGCTTTTTGGGACTTATCTCAGCACTCAAACCACTTTTCCATTTCTGTTTTTTTTTATTATAGCCAGGGGTTGATGAAAGCTTACAGCCTGTTCAGTGGGTGGAAATTTGCAACCTTCATGCTAGCTATGGACCTATTTTTCAAGACTCATAACCTTTATGCTAGCTATGGACCTATTTTTCAAGACTCATAACCTTTATGCTAGCTATGGACCTATTTTTCCAGACTCATAACCTTCATGCTAGCTATTGTTCTATTTTTGAGGCCCCTTAATGCTCAGTATGGATGTAATTATCAAGACTCATAACCTTTATGCTAGCTATAGATTTTCAAGATTTAAGACCTTTTTGCTTGCTATGGATCTACTTAAGACTTAAAACCTTTATGCTAGCTATTGATTTTTTTCCAAGACTTAAGTCTTTTGTCTTTTATGCGTGTCTTAGATCTACCTATCAAGACTCGCGGCATTTATGTTAGTTATATATCTACTAACCTATGAAGTAAATACCAGCTAATTAGGAAAAAAAATATTTCTGCTTAAATTACCTAGATTTGTAGACTGAAAAAATTCCTCTCATTCTGCCGGTTCTACAAATTCTTCCATTCATATTACTTCTACCAACACCCCACACCCCTTAAGCCAATTATATCTAGTTTATCCACCATTGACTTCAACACCTGCTGATTGCCAGGTTTCACACACAGCGAAAGTAAACACAAATTACCTGCACGGCAAAATAATCAGCGAAAGTCTTCGACGTTTAAAGTGTGGCCATTACTTTTATTTTTTGGTGTGTGCCAGGTTGGTCTTTCCTTTTCCCTCGCCTCATAATGTATAAATATTAGTTTTTAATCTGTAGCTGGTTCTGCTGTATTGAGCTCACGGGTCGTTATACATTATTTGTACATTCCTGTCTAGCCAATAAAGTTTTTTACCTGTATTTATGATCTACCATATTCAATGGCGTAGCAAGTATGGCGCGAAGGGGTACATTGCAGCCGGGCCTATGACTAATAGGGTCCCACAGCGAGCATTAAAAGTTAGTCGTTTGTTTTGGTTGTCATTACACTTTAGGACACTATTACTTGGAAAGTCTATTGGAAAATGTAATGATACTTACAGAATGACTCAATTTGTTTTGTCACACCCAAGCTTGTAATTTCCCTGAAGAAAGAAGCCAACATACAGCTGCATTTCTACACAACTGGTCTTATAATAATATGGTAACGTCAGAATTCTGTGGGTCGTGGTGGCTGAATGGTAAAGCGCATGGCTTCCGAATCAGAGGGTCACGAATTCGAATCTCAATGAAAACCTGGATTTCTATGACGCTCCTGTGTCTACCCAACTCTAATAGGTACCTAACAATAGTTGAAAAAAGTAAAAGCGATAGGTCATTGTGCTGGCAACATGACACCCTTGTTAACCGTCGGCCTTGAGCCATAGAAACAGATGACAATGGCATCATGTAAAAAGATATAACATTAAAATGACTTGAGCCATAGAAACAGATGACATTGGCATCATGTAAAAAGATATAACATTAAAATGACTTGAGCCATAGAAACAGATGACATTGACATCATGTAAGAAGATGTAACATTAAAATGACTTTAGTCAAAGAAACAGATGACATTGGCATCATGTAAAAAGATGTAACAATAAAATAACTTGAGTCACAAATCTGACTGTACCAGTGTAGAGAGTTGACGTACAGACTGTTATGTATGAAACATTGTTTGTATCTCCTATTAATTACCTGGAGACAAGAAAATGTAACAAGTTGTTGGTCTGTTGCGGTCTGTCAGTAGACTTCGACTGGGGGTTACATTCATTAAATCATCACTTCTTACATAGAACTTACATGAACATTTTAATGTTCTACTTTAACGGAGATATATTTATCGATAAATGTAAAAGTATATGTACAAATATTAAAGAAATAAAGAAACTAGTAAAATGTTCATTTTCAAAAATAGTTCTTGTTCAGCTAATGGGGGATAAATCTCATGAGACTTTAATGTAGCTTTAAAATGTTTTAATGTGAAAATTTTTAAAGTGATATTTCAAAACATATATATATATATATATACAGGGCTTTTTGTGACCGTATGCACCGTATTTTGGTTAATATGCATGACTGAATGCATGACGCGTAGGACGTAATCATCTTCTTATTGGAAGTAACGTCTGTATTATATAACATGAGATAAGAAGGAGATAGATACGGCGTACCGGCACCATTTTGAACAAATTACTACTATTCTTATATTTTTAACGTAAAGTATTCATTTTAAGTAGTTAAAAGTTAGGCAATCAACTACAGAGTACCTGCACCAACTGTTTGTATTTTACAAATAAGTACACTGTGTCTAGATATATGTACACTGTGTCTAGATATATGTACACTGTGTCTAGATATATGTACACTGTGTCTAGATATATGTACACTGTGTCTAGATATATGTACACTGTGTCTAGATATATGTACACTGTGTCTAGATATATGTACACTGTGTCTAGATATATGAACACTGTGTCTAGATATATGTACACTGTGTCTAGATATATGTACACTGTGTCTAGATATATGTACACTGTGTCTAGATATATGTACACTGTGTCTAGATATATGTACACTGTGTCTAGATATATGTACACTGTGTCTAGATATATGTACACTGTGTCTAGATATATGTACACTGTGTCTAGATATATGTACACTGTGTCTAGATATATGTACACTGTGTCTAGATATATGTACACTGTGTCTAGATATATGTACACTGTGTCTAGATATATGTACACTGTGTCTAGATATATGTACACTGTGTCTAGATATATGTACACTGTGTCTAGATATATGTACACTGTGTCTAGATATATGTACACTGTGTCTAGATATATGTACACTGTGTCTAGATATATGTACACTGTGTCTAGATATATGTACACTGTGTCTAGATATATGCACACTGTGTCTAGATATATGTACACTGTGTCTAGATATATGCACACTGTGTCTAGATATATGTACACTGTGTCTAGATATATGCACACTGTGTCTAGATATATGTACACTGTGTCTAGATATATGCACACTGTGTCTAGATATATGTACACTGTGTCTAGATATATGTACACTGTGTCTAGATATATGTACACTGTGTCTAGATATATGTACACTGTGTCTAGATATATGTACACTGTGTCTAGATATATGTACACTGTGTCTAGATATATGTACACTGTGTCTAGATATATGTACACTGTGTCTAGATATATGTACACTGTGTCTAGATATATGTACACTGTGTCTAGATATATGTACACTGTGTCTAGATATATGCACACTGTGTCTAGATATATGTACACTGTGTCTAGATATATGCACACTGTGTCTAGATATATGTACACTGTGTCTAGATATATGCACACTGTGTCTAGATATATGTACACTGTGTCTAGATATATGCACACTGTGTCTAGATATATGCACACTGTGTCTAGATATATGTACACTGTGTCTAGATATATGCACACTGTGTCTTGATATATGTACACTGTGTCTAGATATATGCACACTGTGTCTAGATATATGTACACTGTGTCTAGATATATGTACACTGTGTCTAGATATATGTACACTGTGTCTAGATATATGTACACTGTGTCTAGATATATGTACACTGTGTCTAGATATATGTACACTGTGTCTAGATATATGTACACTGTGTCTAGATATATGTACACCGCGCACCATTCATCTTTCTTTTTCTATTACACAAATAAAACCAATGACCTCTAATTGATTGATTCTTATGTTATCAGGAACACTCAATAATTGTGAAAAGTTTCAATTAGATCCAAGAAAGGGACTGAGAGATATAACATCCCCAATATTTGTACCAGACAGGTTACACGCTTTCTAATGGCAGGATATATATATGGATCAATGTAACCTTAATTTTCTCTAACGTACCGTACGTACTAATTGAAAACATCTATTACGCTTTTAAAATCTTGCTGAACCAACAAAAGTAATCGATAAAGTCAATTTCAAAGTTTACGAGTAACAATGTAATTTTTTTTATTTTTTTTGGAAACCAAAAATGTTGGATATATTGCTATACAGTGGCGTAGCTAGGGTGGGGGAGGGCGGGTCCAAATTCGAAAGTACCTAACCGGGCCCCCACTTGATGGGGGCCCCAATTGACTGTCCTTTTTTTACGTTCAATATGACGCCACTGCTATGTAATCTTACTATTCACTTGGAGTCAAAAATACAAGACAGCATTAAACTAGATTATTCTAGATGATGTTCTAGATGACCTTGACTGCACAGAAAGCACGACGTGAGGTGATATGAATCCAGATTTATCACTTCTGCATCATCTCACTAATAAACAACCTTATTATTCATTAAAAGAATCTTAATGATTATTGTTTTTAATTTTACTTATCAGCTGTACCAATCTGAATTTAGACATATATATATATTCAGTATATTATCTTATGCCATGATGTCGAATATCAAAATGCAGGGGAGGGCCCTAAAAAGGTCAAGCCCTACGGACCCCGAATTCCTGGCTAAGCCACTGGTGTAATATTAATGAAATATGAATACTTAATGAAGTTTAGTAATAAACTTTCTTGAGATATTTATGCAGATTAACTCAAATGTCGACACATGGACGCAATCAAGGTAGAGCTGATTACCTGTGCACGCAAGAAACGCTGACCATTATAATGTTTACAGGACTTCCCTTCATTTAGGTTGAATCTGTGGGATAAAGACAATGCTTGAATTGGTTATTGTGAAGAAACAAGTCCGTTTACGTTGACAGTGTCTTTTAATTGTCGAACATTTGAACCAAACATCTCTACACGTCACAGCAGTTCTCTTGACAACATTATTTTAAAGGCTATATTGAATCAATATCAATCAATATAATATGTCATCAGTGTTGGTTTTTCGACAAACAAGGAATACATTCATAAGAGAGTTCGTGTGTCGTTCATGAATTTCACAAACATTGTGCTTTGGTCTCCCAGACTTTTCTCTTTTTACAGCCTAGAGCATGTCTTGCAATCTACTTTGCTGGGGTTGTTTTTTTTAGTGCATTGTATGCCCTATACGGCACCATTGGCGTGCTTTAATTTCTTGCGCTCTGTTGGTGTTTGCTGGGTTGTTTAGCTCAGGGGTGTAAAAAAATTAATTTCATTTACGGAGGGAAAGCCTCTAACCCTAACCCTAACCCTAACCCTAACTCTTATATCTAGCATACAAAACATTTCCAAATTAAATACAAAACATTTCCAAATTAAATACAAAACATTTCCAAATTAAATGCAAAACATTTCTAAATTAAATACACAACGTTAATGAGCATTTAATACGTAAATGTAGATTCTAAACTCAACAATGAGCAGGCAGTGGTCAAAATGTTAATGTGTGTTCATTTATTGATTCGACACTTTACTGAATACTAAAAACAACATTAGAGTCGAGTTCGGGAATTTACGCTGAAGCCTGTTCGAAATAAAAAATCGAAGTTAATTTTAACAGGATTTAATTTTGAAGATTTTAAACGGTCAAACCAGAGTTGCCACTATGTGGCCTGTTTCGTTGTTGTTTTTTTTCTCAAAGCAATACATCCTCTGTTTAATTTTCTAGGAAATTCAGTACAGCCATTCTCGAAATACAGGTTCAGTTTACAAACTGAGTCCCTAACTTTTAAGAGTTAGCTAGCCTGTTTGAGGAACTGTAATATCGACAATTAGTCAGGCGTCGTCTAGTCCGATCAGATTTCCGATAAGAACGACATGATCAATAGATCGACTGTCCTCTCCACTCCCCTACCTTTTGTAATCCATACAAACTATTGTTAAGTAGCAAAGGACAAAAAACACTTTAAAAAAAAACAAGGCTTACATTACGTGTATCAATTAGTTGGGATCAATCATGTAATTAAATATGAAAAAAATCCTTAGACGACAATCTATAAAGGGGATTAAATAAGATTATACAACTACTTCAGTCAAGTACTATTTCTTTCCCTTGTTTGAGATACCATATAAAGTAATTTATTACACATATTTAATTAACTAAATGGATATTTTTACAAAAATTGATTCTTGAGTTGTCAGGTAAAAGAAATAATTGTGCAAGATTTCAGCTTGATCCGAGATTGGGTGTGTCGAAGAAATAACGTGTACAAACTTTTTAACAGACAGGCGGAAAGGCGTTTTACAAATGTATATTCACTTTGTATTAAGACGGACTTCATACTTAATTCCCTGACCACGACAGGTGTAGAAGGAAACTAGTGTCACGTGATACCCATTTAGTAACCACATAGATTGACTGTCCCCTCCACCCCCCTCTTGCTTTGTCATCTACACAAACTATTGTTAAAAATCTACATTCACTTTGTACTAAGACGGACTTCATAATAAAAGCCCCAAACCACGACAGGAAACAGGGCTAGAACGCAACTGGTGACCTGTGAACACATGTGATACCCAAATGGTAACCACATGGGTCGCAGGCACTCACGTTTTGTGGGGGCTATCAAAAAACACATTCCTTAATTAGCAGTCCCTGCCATTCAATCCCCTCTCCTGGAGATAATAAACTCCCGATAGGTCGTATCATTACTTCTCTAAGAAGGGTTTTATTACAAGGTAACGAAAGGTAACTGGCTAAGTTGAGCACTCTTGTGCTATGCAAGCTCATTGAGCGCTAACCAATGTGAGCCATAGCTCTTTTATTGATGTGTGGATCTGAACTCTTCTCTGAAAAAAAAACAGGAAAACAGAAAAGCATTGCTAAGACCATTATGAAATGTTTCTCCTAATTAACTAAAAATATAGGCGTGTGGGGGGGGGGGGCAATTACAGGCGTCTAAAAGTGGCTGCTATTCAGTGAAAGCTGTGTGTCAGATGTGCAGGCCATTGTTACCACCAGGCTTGCTGGTAGGCTGCACAATAAGCCATCACGCAGTTTCACTTCGTAAAACTAAACGAGAAAAACACGAAGGATCTTTGAGGCGAGATGAGGAGACAATCCGTCTATTGTTAGTTCAAGGGGAATATGTTTTCCAGATTACCGCCCCTGATACAAGGGAGATAAATGAGGATCTCTTTCACAGTCAATTTTGACTGTTGTCTCCCAACTTGTGAACTATATAAAGGAAATCGCAATGCTGCAATTTGTTTCCTCTTCTTCGAGGATCCTCCTTTTGAACAGGTAGCTGTAGAACTCCCACGTGAGTTTCACCACTACGTGTCATACTTGGAGAACATAATGTTCTCTCAGGAGTGAAGAGAAAGTTGTAGAGACTCTGTTAATGAGCCACCAGCCTCCACTTGGACATTTATTTGCGTCATTAGGTCTCTCTCTCTCTCTCTCTCTCTCTCTCTCTGTGTGTTGTTGTTTTCTGTCGTTCTTTCTTACACTCTCTTTCTCTCTCATTCTCTTTCTCACTTTCTTTCTCTTTCTCTCAATCTTTTACCTTTACCTATCATTGAATGTGTTGGACCGTTGGGGCACCACACACGATCTTCTGTTCTCTCTTTTATTTCTCTGCCCTCGTTCTCTAACCCAAGAAATACTGTCTACTGTATTGTTTAACAAACCTTTGACACTGATGTATATGGCACTCTTTATTTCACTCAAAGTTTCTCAATCATAAATTTAGCTGGTCTGAAATCCCAGCCAACTCATTTTGTCGTGAGACATTTAAAAAAAAAAAATAAAACCGACTAGTCGTTGTTCTGTCTACACAAAACTCTTGTAAACAGAAACGAAATACCAATTGTACACGTTCTGCTTCGTGGCTATATAGATCTCTAACAGAGAGTCAGTTTTATTACTTCTTGCTAATATCTACTTCAGCGGTATCTAGATCTATAATCTCGTGGCATGATTAGGCTATTTCAGAGTCCACGGGTTAACGACTTTTTCAAGAGACTCAATCATTGGACTGAAAGTGTCAACTGAAATATTTACATGGTCAAGTGTCAAGTTAGGTTCATTTTCTGAAAGATTTTTTTTTTGTCTTTGGTTAAAAGTTAAGATTAAGACTATATTGATTTAAAAAGAATTAGATCTTCGGTGTCGATTTATCGAATTTTGTGTACTTTATAAGTAAATCTAGATGTTATTTTGTGTTGTTTCTGTATTGTATAAGAAAACAAAAAACCATCTGGTACTTAAGTTCAGTGTGCACTGAATTATTTTATTCCTTTAAATCAGTGTTCCCCAAACTGTGTTCCACGTAACCCTAGTGTTCTTCAAGGCCTGAACGAACTACTGGAAACAAAATTAACTGATAGACCACCACGTGACTTAACCTCCTCTCTATAAATACTCAGAATGTGTGAAGTGTTCCGTTGAGTAAGAAGGTTGGGGGAAACAGTGCTTTAAATCAACAAACTTCAATCTTCAAAACATCCTAGTCATTACAATAGTGCAGACGCATTAACAGCACGCATTCCAAATAATGTACTTTAATGCAAGCTACATTTCACTATTGTAACAAGTGTGTGTGTGTCTCCCAGTTATCATAATCCATGTTTCATATCGCCAACTTTTTTGAGACTATTCCGTATCTTTAGCCCAATAACCTTGATAGTCTCCTCAAGATATATATCCCTTTTTTTTCGTCCTAGATAAACAAAATACTTGATGTGTTTTGACGGGAGTACAACTCCAACAAGGGGGGGGGGGGAATGCAGACATCTCATGTTAAAAACAAACAAATATTTTGTACAAGTGGACAGCGCCAGAAAGAGAGGATGGGGGAGGGGTATTTCGTTCAGCAATCTCACTGTAATGTATGTTGTCCAGTTCGGACATTTATCAGCAGGAGGTATGCGTTTTTAGGTAATATGTATGTGTGTGTACCTTCGCAAAGTGGACAACAAGTTACCCATCTTTACTATCCTTAAAGCATTCATAATGTGTTTCAGAGACATAATGCCATTGTAAATAGAGAAGACGTTTGTTTGTATGAAGCTTTTGACTTTTAGTAAGAAGTATTAGTTTGCTCTGAATAACTATTGAATGATAGATTGTAACAAAAAAAATGTACACATCTTACTCCGCACAAATCCACTTCCCAGTTGTACGAAAGTCCTGGGTAAGCGAATGCATAAGTCTACTAAGTCAGTGGCGTAGATAGAATGGGGGAGAGGGGAGAATTTGAAAATTCCCCCCCCCGACTCCCACTTTAGGGGAGCCCCCAAATGAGTGTTCGAAATTGTTTTTTACATTAAATATTAAATATCACACAAAATGCGCAAAAAGTGGTCAAGCCCCCTGTGGCCCCCTAAAGATGGCTAATTCCTAGCTACGCCACTGCTCAGAGTCTATACAATTCCAATGCTAGGCCTATAGATCCAGACTTATAAAGACGGTGCGCAAACTGTTCCTGAAGATCTATTTATTGATTGAACTCTTTCTGTATTACATTCGGGAATACCCGCTGACTTACTGGTGCTTAATATAAGCATGTCAAGACATCCGGACCAAATTTAATTTTGCAGAAGATTATAATGTCCAAAAATCATAACGGTCAGACTAGACTATTCCCTGTGTGGCCAATTCACTAAAAAGATATAAATATACTGTCAAATGTCTAGGAAAATCGTTAGAGATACGTGTCCTCCCACCAAACATTAACCCAGAAATGCAAGCTAAAAAGAGGAATTGTTGAAATGACCGTATATATATATATATAAGTCAATGGTCAAGTCCATCAAGTGATATCTGAGCTATTACGTTCTACGAGGGACTTTCTATGTCATCCACAACTCAACAAAACTATAAGATGGAACTTGTCAAAAACACCCAGAGTATATAGTTGAACTAAACCTATTGTGATACCTTTTTAATACTCTTAACTACAAAATAAAAAATTTTAAGACTTTAAACTTTCAGTAAGTTTCATGTGGCCAGAATAACCACCAACCGCCTTTAATTACCCAACTTTTTAGGGGCGCCCTAAAAATCCCGAAATTCACAAACCTAGTCTTCACCCTTATAAAATAAATGTTCCCCTTTCAGACCTTGTTGCCTATAGGGCAGATGATGTAAAGGTCATCTGTTTCTTCAGCCAACGGTTAACGAGGGTGTCATGTGGCCAGCACAACGACCAACCGCCTTTACTTTTACCCAACTAGTGTCAGGTACCCATTACAGCTGGGTGGACTCAGAGGCTCCCAAAGATCCCGAAATTAAAAATCCCAGTCTTCAGCAGGATTGGAACCGGAGACCCCAACGCTTTACCACTCAGCCACCGCGCCTCCGGTGTTATCATCGACGTTGGTAGAACACCGACCTGCTTACTTCGTAGGCCACAGCGCCTGCTCAGGGCGGGAGAATACTGTCCTTTCAAGAACAGGTCCCTCTTGCGTCCTCTCGCTTATAAAATAAGTTTGCATTATAAATTCTCAACTCTGGTCAAATAATCTTATAAAAAGTGTAACTTCACTCATCATTGAGAAACAAAATGCACTAAAAAAAAAACTAAAAACAAGCTAGAGTGCCGTTTGATTAAAGAAACCCAAACAACATTCGCATCACTCATACAAACATACCAATAAACATCTGATAAACATAACAAAACATTGTTTTGTGAGTTGACAACAAACACATTAGAACTATCTCTAAAACACTTGGTCAAATTGTCAAGCGCATTTCAATTTCCTTGTCTTCTAGAAGTGTTACATTAAGAGATAATTTTGTTTATAGATTTTTTTTTATTTGTGTAAAATGTATGAAGTAAATTGAAAAAAAAGCACTTTTGATATTTGAAAACTGAAAGCAGACTTTATAAAATTAGACATGTAATATGGAAAACACACATCACTTTACGTCAAAAGGCCTAATCAGGGCAGGAATTAAGTATGTGGAGACCCCCGGGGCAAGGTATTAGTGGAAGCCCATTCATTCTTTCGAAAGTTCTAATAAAGATCAACTTATGAATGAAAATGCTTATATCTTAAAGCATGCTATATTTTAGAAGAAAGAAACAAGAGTACTGGCAAATTTAATCTCATTATTCTTTTTTTTTTAATATTTAATATACATATTTTAGTTTTAAAAAGTGTATATCTTTAAGTCTCTGGAGGGTAAGGCCCTTGGTAGACGCACTGCCGTAAATCCGAAGATGTACATATTCCGAGCTTGCTACAGTTACAAGCGGACACTTCTTAATCACGACATTGTTGCAACCCGATGTCAGATTTAAAATGTTAGCGTTAAAAAAAGGGTGAGAATACTTAAAATGTTCTGACCCGTTGACATCCAGAGATATTTTTCTGTTTGGTGGAGGCCCCTTTCTTTTGGAGGCTCCTACTCTTAAGTCCCGTCTGACTTCCTTAAATCCGGCCCTGGCCCTAATATCCTCAGCCAATTATATTTACTAATGATGCGCTCTATTTCCTTATACAGTTTGTGACATTCAGAAGATTTTTGTTTAAAGTGCTTCTCAATGCTCAATGACTGAGACAAGCCCAAAGCCCGAGCCGAGAAGTCTGCGATGTCATTAATTAATTTGGCTTCTCAATGCTCAATGACTGAGACAAGCCCAAAGCCCGAGCCGAGAAGTCTGCGATGTCATTAACTAATTTGGCTTCTCAATGCTCAATGAC
This sequence comes from Biomphalaria sudanica, assembly GCA_036873155.1. Lineage (NCBI taxonomy): Eukaryota > Metazoa > Mollusca > Gastropoda > Planorbidae > Biomphalaria > Biomphalaria sudanica. The sequence continues at coordinate 465,667 of JAZGLO010004754.1, forward strand.
TGAGACAAGCCCAAAGCCCGAGCCGAGATGTCTGCGATGTTATTAACTAATTTGGCTTCTCAATGCTCAATGACTGAGACAAGCCCAAAGCCCGAGCCGAGATGTCTGCGATGTTATTAACTAATTTGGCTTCTCAATGCTCAATGACTGAGACAAGCCCAAAGCCCGAGCCGAGAAGTCTGCGATGTCATTAACTAATTTGGCTTCTCAATGCTCAATTACTGAGACAAGCCCAAAGCCCGAGCCGAGATGTCTGCGATGTTATTAACTAATTTGGCTTCTCAATGCTCAATGACTGAGACAAGCCCAAAGCCCGAGCCGAGATGTCTGCGATGTTATTAACTAATTTGGCTTCTCAATGCTCAATGACTGAGACAAGCCCAAAGCCCGAGCCGAGAAGTCTGCGATGTCATTAACTAATTTGGCTACTCAATCAACACATTGGTTTTACTCTTCACAGTCTACGTAACTGGAGGGAGGGGGGGTTCTGTCCATCCGATGTAAATGTCCAGCTGTTGCCTTGACATTTAAGCGAAACCTTTGTACATAACATGGAAGGACACAATGAATTCATAAGGTCAGACTTCAGTCTGCCCACTGGTCAGTTACGAAGCTACGACCTTAATAGGAAACACAGTTGCACAAAATATTTTATTTCAAAGTTTACTTGTGATGACAATCATTTGATTTCATTTGATTTGCTTGCATTATTAATAATATCATTCATCGGCTATACATTTTTGTATCTTGTAATATGTAAAATAAAAAATAAATATTTTTATAAAGAACAAACCAAACATTTAGTGAAATCGCATCAATTATTTTGAATCAATCACATCAATTATTTTGAATCAATCACGGAATAAAGCTTTGTAAAAATCGGAATAAATTATCAGAAGTTCAGATTTCAATGCATAGCAGATAGAGGGAAATCCGTGAGATATCCGGCCACTCAAATCCCAGTCACATAATTCTCTGATTACTTAATCCTCTACTTAATTCTCTGGTCACGTCTGCCCCCACACTTTGTATATTTGTATACCTGTATTTAAAATTCTACAAGAATTAATCATATCCATTTAAATGATAAAATATATCCACACTTACATGTATATTTTTAGTTTATTCATATTATTTGGTTCATAGGTATAAGTAGAAAGATCGGTCCCCGGCCCCGGCGAGGTTTGAAGCGTCTTTCTAAATTGTGTCAACTGCGTTGAGATCTCCATGACGCTGCGGCATCTTCGGCCTCCGTGTACTTTTTATCCTCCGACGTTCAGTCACAAGTTTGAGTGCGTTCGGCAAAAGATCTCTCTTTCGTTGATCCGATCTCTGGAAGGGACTGAGCTCCGTCTCATGGTTGCTGCTAAGCAACATTTAACCTCAATGCATGACTGACCAGGTGACCGTTGATGAGAGGGTTGAATTTTCCTCTCAGGACGTAGAGCTCGGCCTGTGGAAACCTATGGACTGTGTTTTGTTGTTGTTATAAGTTATACGACAATCTTTTCGCACTTTTTATTACTGCAACATCGAATTTCTAGGCACTTTCTAAGTTCAGTTTTGCTTTTATTTGGTAGATAATGCTGAACTTTCTCTTTCCGTCCTTGCTTGTCGTCAAACTCTCCAATAGGTCAAAGGTGTCAACAATCAGCAATTAGAGGAGTCATTGAAAGGTGTGGGGAAGACTTATTTAAATGCTGATGCTTTCACAGCCGCATTGCGCAATGCTTTATTAGTTAATGCCCGGGGATGAAAGCCCTTGGGATTTAATGACCTGGGGATTAAATTGACAAGGATTAAGTATCTGGGATTAGTCTAAAGGATATATATATATTTTTTTTTTGCCTCCCTCTGTACAATTCTCTAGCTTCCTTTTTATTTTTAAAAACTTTCTAAGTGCTCAGTATTTTAGTGTTTCTCTCCTTTTCTCTTTTTATCTATCTATCTATCTATCTATCTATCTATCTATCTATCTATCTATCTATCTATCTATCTATCTATTTATCTATCTATCTATCTATCTATCTATCTATCTATCTATCCATCTATCTGTCTGTCTGTCTGTCTGTCTGTCTGTCCATCTATCTATCTATCTATCTATCTATCTATATCCATCCATCCATCCATAATCCATCCATGTATCCATCCATCTAACTATTTAACTACCAAACTATCAGTATTTCTCCCTAACCTTTAGTATTTAAAGATGTTATGTTATAGCAATATGAAGTGAAATATCTGTTATGTACGACATACAAAAGACTGTCAACAAAAAGAGATTTGAACATTTCCCACTTTCCCATTTGTCTACATTCAATGGCTGAGTCGTCAACGCCCCCTTTCACCTCCCCCCCCCACCCCTTCCCCTAATCATAACTTTACTCGATGTCTGGGCTCCACTTGCTCCAATTCACGTGTCTGTCGCTAAGTGAGTGTCAACAATCCTAGAACTTCAACTATTTGGTCATTACGGCCACTCCAGAGGGCATTCTCAAGCTGGTCTTGAAAACGGACAATAGAGAGTAGAAGACTTCAGGGAATTTGAGTTCTTAGCTCAGAAAGGGGAGACTAAATCGAGTTGAAATTTACAGCGTTGGTTATAGTCAAAGTAGCAGACAGACAGAAACAAAAAAAATATCAAAATCAATAAAATTTCGTTTCAGACTTTAAATATTTCAGTTTCATTTCAAAGTCTAAAGATTTTGAAGAATAGAAAAGAATTCATTTGAGTTTCTTCTTTTGATTAACACCCTTTCTTATATATGTCACTTGAAACCAAAGGCTGTTACATAAGATATGGTACATATGTCTGTGTGTACTACGGTTTGTAACATTTGCACTGGAATGTTCCCTCAGAGTTAATTCACTTCCTAGTCCTACCCTCCCGCTGTACCACGGGGGAATGGAAGCTGGCAGGGTTTTTACCCGGGACCACCGATAAGTCCGAAAGACTGTCCAGCGCGCAAACCGCGTGATCAGGTAGCCATATCTATGAATTTATTTTCGCAACTACCTTTAGATTATTGTTAAAGTTGGATATTAACTAGTGAGTAGTAAGATTGTTATTCGTCAAATGTTAATTGCTTTTTAAAAAATGCTGGTTTTGTCCATTGTAATATTAAATGAAAGCAAACATGAACCTTATGAATCTTTTTTATTTAATGAGCGCATTTTAATACAAATCTAAATTCTTTTTATGACCCGCTTGTCTCAACAGTTCTTAATTACAGCTTGACACAGGGGCAGCGATCACGTCTGCATTTCTTTTCCAGCCTCTGCCGAGTTCCATGCTGTCTGTACACATGAGCTATAACGTCAGTATGACGTGAACTGCAACAATCCTCAGGGCATAATTGCACACATTTTTTTAGGGGAAAATATCATTGCATCTGGTCAGCTTCTAGTTTTTAATGGCCAAACGTTTCAGATTCTTAGGGAAAAGATTTTTTTTAGGAAATTAATTAATTTCGGTCGAATAAAATTGTATTTTGGAATAATAGTATTTTCTCTCAGACTCTGTCTCCATTTCGCATGGAACCGCTCGTGGTGGGGTTCCAACTCAAACCGATTTGGTGTAGATTTGTATTCTAAAACAAAATGGTAAGGATTGTAATATCGGTTTCCAAAGACCTTTCTATTGGCACAGGTTTGGGTCATGGTAATTATCAGGGCTGGAAGAAGTACTGTGACGAGACGAAAGCTGCGCTGATTTGGTCCTATTGTAAGACGTGACTCACTATTCAAAGTCAAGGTCCAGGGGAGGGAGCACGAAGGAAGGGTCATGGCTGGACAACGTAAAAGGACCGGCCTCTCTTGATATGCTGCTAAGAACAGCTGATGGCCGGGAAACGCGAAGAGACTTTGTTCCGCGAACTGTCCCAGCAGGCCGAGAACGAAAGTCAAGAGACATGAAAATGAGTGGATTAAACTACTCTGTGATCACCTTGAGTAGGGGCATGTTTCTCCCGCCAGAATGATGCTACAGTGGGTTGTGCCGTATGTGAAGTGGGTGTGATGAGAGCCCGAATGTATCTGTTTGATGATCTTAACTTAATCTCTAAATCTGTATTTAGTTTCCAATAAACAATTGACAATGCGTCATTTTTCAAAGCCCAGACCTATCCTCTTATTGGTTTATGCGTTATATATTATTGTGTTTTTTTTTTATTGTTCTATGTATTATGTATTACAAAAGGGCTAAATGTTAAGCTTATTGTAAAAATGTTTATATAATGTCTTACATATTTTGGATGTTTTTTTCCGAATTGAAGATAATTTACTTTCTAGTTCGAACCTCTTGCACAAAGACGGGAGATGTCTGCGGGACAGTCCAGCGCACATAACACACGACCATGCAGCTATCCTTGTATGACAGTGAGATAGGTAGCATGACAACCAATAGACAGTGAGATAGGTAGCAAGACAACCAATGGACAGCTAAGCAATTCTTTCACATAGGATTATGAGGGCAAAGAATGCCCTCCCAAAAAAAAGGGCTCTCGAGCCACACAAATAATTTAATGTGAAATGAGATAGTTGTTTAACATCTGAAGGAGGTTAATATGACACAAAACTTTAGCTTTACATATATTTGAATCATCCAAATGATGGATTATTGTCTATTTCAACGAAACTGATATTGATCAAACGAAGCATATTTTGTGTCTATAGATCTATTGCTTGAGGGATCTAATATACGTTTGACTGGGCCTCAAGCAATAGACATTTTAAAAGTATATTTGTAGTAACGATCTTCACATATGCAAAAGCACAATTATTGCCAAATGTATGTATGTATCTCAACATCAATACAAATCTACATATATTGATATGTACAATTATGTGTGTGTATGTGTAATTTGTATAGCGGTGTGTGTTAGGGCATAGCTCCCGACTGCTGGTCCAACTTATCATGAAGGTGAATAACTTTTACACAAATCTTGGTTTGGTTTGGTTTTGGTTTTAGGCACATCGGCACAATTTTAGGCCATGTCGTGCCTGCATTCCCTTAAGGACTACTCTCTCTCTCTACAAATCTTGACTCCAGCTTGAAAACGTTTAGAAAGAAAATGAGCTTGAATTTTTATTCACAGATATTTATAGCTTTCAATTTCAATATTGAACTCTGTGAGAACACAAATCAAATAACAAGACGCCCAAAATATTGTTATCACATTCTCACTTCAAAACTCTCGCTTTCACCACACCATAAACACGTATTAGTTTGGATCTCGTCTCTTTCACCCGTTGTATCCAATCATCTATATCAATACCACCGAAAACTTACATCAGACATTGAACACACGCAAATTACTATATGTATTAGTATGTTTGCACAACACTATAGATGTATACATTTACCTAGTAGAACTATTGTCCACTGTGTGATTGTGCTGTCCATGTTTCTCCACAACACTATAGATGTTTAGGTCTACCTAGTAGAACTATTGTCCACTGTGTGATTATGCTGTCCATGTTTCTCCACAATACTACAGATGTATAGATTAAGCTAGTAGAACTACCGTCCACTGTGTGATTGTGCTGTCCATGTTTCTCCACAGCAATCCAGATCTATGGCTCGAAGTTCGTAGAAAAGGAACGTGCTATACTTTTGACATGCAATGCCACAGGCCAGGAGTATGTTCCGGAACAGCTGGATTGGTTTTTCAATGGAAACAAAATTGTGAATGATGACCCCCCAGGGAGAGTCTCAATCAAGTAATTTACATTTTTACTTTTTTTTTTGTCTTGATGTGTAATAATTGTAATAACCCTTTTTTTTTTATAAGGAACGTCTTTAATAAATAAAAGATAAGCTTTTTAAATTGCGTAGCTCACTATATGAAACAATAGGAATTGATGTACGTATTATTAAATCGAACTGCAAAGCATGTATAAAGTTCTATTAAGAAGTGTTATTTCCCTTAGCCTTGCTATTCCCTGGTCTCAGATCTTTGCTATTCATGCGGCAGATGAGGCAAAGCTCGCCTCTTTCTTTGTCCTATTTTTAACAATGATGTCATGTGACAGCACACACACACACCAACTGACTTTACTATCAACACTCATAATCCTAGTCTTCACCAAGATTTGAACTCAAAATCTTTTCAGTTTGTAAGCCAAAGCAGACTACCTCACGGCCACCACGTCCAATAGTGTAACTATAGTTGAACTCTTGATAGTCCGACGGTTGCAGGAGGGGGGTTGGATTGACGAAAAGGTCGGAGTAACAAAGGTTAGCGTGAATGTACGACAAAGAATGTAACCGGAGATAGGTCAAGAGAATGTTACTAATGATGCAATTAGATATTCTTTGTGACTTTCAAAGGTATAAAATAAAGGATAGATGAACAAAAAAAATTCATGATGTGGCTCAGCGCTTGGCTTCCAAAAATGGGGACCTGGGTTCGAATCTCGGTGAAGACTGGGATTTTTAACTTCGGGTTATTTAGTCCAGCCAACTCTGAATGGTCTTTAGTTGGATAAAGTTATTCCGCATCATACTTTCATTTCATGAACTCAAATCAAACGCTAAGAACGAAATAGATTTATTTCTGAGCTCTGTTCTATACATGCTGTATAGTGGACACTGCTAAGAACATTACAGTGTTATGCTGAATCGTGTTCTGATTATATGTGACATAAAGCTGGTGTTTACCATGAATATGGCCGCACTTTCCATAATTATGTTTATTCCACACTCACACACAAAAAGACAAATTAAATCCTCGGTCTAACAACAATCTTTGATTCACTGTTTTAATTAACTTTTAATCTTGATGGCATTTCATTGTTCAAGATTTTTTTTAGAACTTCTTCATTTAATTGTTTGTGTGTGTGTGCATGTGATTTGATTAAATTGGTTCTCCCAATTCCTGATATCACATAATAGATATCACATAATAATTGATAACACATAATTGATATCACATAATAGATATCACATAATAGATAACACATAATTGATATCACATAATAGATATCACATAATTGATAACACATAATAGATATCACATAATTGATATCACATAATAGATATCACATAATAGATATCACATAATAGATATTACATAATAGATATCACATAATATATGTCACATAATAGATACCATTAAATGAATTTTCGAAGAAGCAAAACATACAAAATCCTTTTTAAAAACGAAGATTACCTAAGGGTAAGATTCCGCACTTGCAACCAAATATCTCAATAATGTAGAAGTTATTTCCTTATTCGATATCAAACAAAGTGATTAATTACCAATAATTAAATGACTAATGGGTTTATTTTGTAAATTGATACATGATTTGTTAGGTACACTAAATAATTGTTTAAAGTTTCAATCGTGATGCGAGAATTGGCGTTTGAAAAGTAATGTGTTTTACTATTAAAGGGGACCAAACCCAGCAAAATTAGCCCTATATGTGAATACTAAAGGTTTTATTTCCTTTGTTTATATCAAACAAAATGACTAATTAACAGTAATTAATTGACTAATTGGTTAATTTTTTTTATTGATTCATGTCTTTTCTATGTCGTTGAATAATTGTGCTGAATTTTCACTCGATCCGAGAATGGGTGTGGGAGAAAAAAACATTTGACCATACAGAGTGAGTTGATAGAAGCTTTGTCAAATATGAATCCTCCTGTGTGCTGTAGGCCCATTTGATCATTTCGTTCCCACAACAAGTCAAAATTTTTCGAAGTAGAAACTGGACCAGGAGTTGCTGAGGGACTAAGAACGCTTTGCTTTATATCAAGAGGGGCCTGAGTTCGAATTCCATCTCTAGCTGGCTTGTTTTTGCTGAGCACTTAAAGGCAGCACAAAAACCTTCTCCCAGAGACCCCCAACTTTTCAATAAACCAATTAGACCACAGCACACTGAGCATTCAATAGTCCTGAAAAATGCACTATACAAAAGACATTCTATACGTAAAAGTGTCTGGCCAATTATTGAGCATGACGGTAACAACAAAAGTATTACGCTATATTGAAGAGTCCAAGTCAACTCCGATATGCTTTCTATGACGTCAGTTTTCCCACACAAACTAAAGGTTGTAAATAATCTTCATTTTAAGAGCTGCAAACGAAGATATGTGTTAATTATATGCCCAATATGTAATTAGCGCTCCGAAATTTACTTTAATCTACAATGATGATATTATTAAATAGCGTGTATGCATTGTGTTCTATTTATAACAACAAAAACTACGCCAAATCTGGACATTCTGTAAAGGTTGTCTCTACTTATCATGTTTTGTTTGGTTGTCTCTACTTAGCATGTTTTATTTGGTTGTCACTACTTATCATGTTTTGTTTGGTTGTCTCTACTTATCATGTTTTGTTTTGTTGTCTCTACTTAGCATGTTTTGTTTGGTTGTCTCTACTTATCATGTTTTGTTTGGTTGTCTCCACTTATCATGTTTTGTTTGGTTGTCTCTACTTATCATGTTTTGTTTGGTTGTCTCTACTTATCATGTTTTGTTTGGTTGTCGCTACTTATCATGTTTTGTTTGGTTGTCTCTACTTATCATGTTTTGTTTGGTTGTCTCTACTTATCATGTTTTGTTTGGTTGTCTCTACTTATCATGTTTTGTTTTGTTGTCTCTACTTAGCATGTTTTGTTTGGTTGTCTCTACTTATCATGTTTTGTTTGGTTGTCTCTACTTAGCATGTTTTATTTGGTTGTCACTACTTATCATGTTTTGTTTGGTTGTCTCTACTTATCATGTTTTGTTTTGTTGTCTCTACTTAGCATGTTTTGTTTGGTTGTCTCTACTTATCATGTTTTGTTTGGTTGTCTCCACTTATCATGTTTTGTTTGGTTGTCTCTACTTATCATGTTTTGTTTGGTTGTCTCTACTTATCATGTTTTGTTTGGTTGTCGCTACTTATCATGTTTTGTTTGGTTGTCTCTACTTATCATGTTTTGTTTGGTTGTCTCTACTGAAAAGATTGTTATTATTATGATGTTAGAAACGATGAAGTATTTATTCTCAGCCTACAAGTTTCATTAAAGGGAAACAAAATTCATTATTATTAATTATTATAATTATTAACGTAATCACTAAATAACAACTATTATTACTTTGATCGACTGCCAGGAGCCTTTTGAAAGTTTGGTGAAATATATTTGGAAACTTAATGTCTAGAAAATACTCTAGATCGTCTGCTCTATCCTTTTCCCTGGTTCCTTGGACTACGGTGTTGACCTATCCATTACAAAATATGTTTTCCCGTGTTGGCTAACAGCTAAAAATAAACAATCCATTACTCTATTTCCAGAGAAGTCCACGCAGCCATGTCCAAAGAGAGATGATAGATTGTACTCTATTGACCCCTGGGCCGATAAGGCCAATTTTATTTTTCTTCTTTTAAACGTAATGGGGGTTAGTGTTAGTTCCAAAAGTGTCGATACCTGAATAGTGCTAATTGAATTCAACGATAACAATGGCAATGAGAGTTGTTAAGTTGTAGAATCGATACTACTACATGTAAAGTGCAAGTATTAGCGCAGCATCGATACAGATTGAATAACCTGGCCTACGCGACGAGGGGATACAACCATATCGAGATAACTCTCTTGGAATGCAGTTTTTAGCGGCCTTTAAAGGCAAAAAGCCGCTATTAGTTTTGTGTTGTCTGTCTGTCGACGTCCGTCCGTACCCTCACATTTAGATAACAAAACTAGTCAAGAGATCGAAAAACATATTTTATTAAATAAGAAAGCTTAAATAGCTCTGGTATAACAGCCAGTTTTCTATCTTATGAAAGCTAGACGTTTTGTTGTTGTTGTTGTCTGATAATAATAGACCATTTCAAAAGCAATTACTATAAATAGAGGAGAAACTATATTAAGGAAAGGAGGGGCATATTTTAATCCAATCTAAATAAATTAGCAAAGTGTTCCGCTAAATTATCCGTCAGAACAATTTTTTTACTTTAAAGGCAATGATTGGGAAACACTGAATTATGGCATTGTATAAATCAACTGTTTGAATTAAGAATCAGAAATAAGATCAAATCGTCTCTAAATAGCTCATAAAGATTTGTCGATTATGTATGACAAAAGAACAGGTCAAATGCACACAGAAATATGAAAGAGAGAGAATTGATTCATTCCGGAACATAAGCTATGGCATCTTCCATGTTACAAGAGCAGATAACTGCTCAATTTCATTCATAGACATTTAGAGAAAAGTGGTGCGGGTGGGGGGTGGGCGCTACATGCATGATGGGAATGTAATGACTTTTTTTCGCCTCCAGAAATAATAACAGAAATGACAGAGCTGCTACGTGTCAACCACAAAGCCAACCCCCTGCCTCCCAAAACCTCAACGAGTTCTGTCGTAGCATAAGTCAGAAGGAAATGTAAAAGTTTGATTATTGGATTACACAAAAGTATTATTGTTAGTTGGTCAATCTTCATTCCAAAGTGTCTTCACATTTTTTTTCCTCTTAAACTCTTTAAGTCAGACTGCTGTACTAATATTGTTAGAAATGAATTAGATGTCCATGTAGAGGTCTCCATGCGTGACTCTGACGTGTGTTCTGGAATGTGTGTGTGTAAACTAGCCAGCGTGTGAATCTTCAACATATGAATGGAAACGCCACTGTCGATCTGTGTATCTGACATTTTCTAGAAGCTGAGATCATCTCATCATCTTATCTCTGTCTGTGGTCCCTTCTGGGGCTTAGGCCACCAACCAGAAGAAAACTCTCTTGGTTCTGGGTGAGTCTCTCCAACTGTCCCCACGTCTTGTCCATCTGCTTGGCATCTGCTTCCAGATCGCGGCGCCATGTATTCCTGGGCCGTCCCCTCTTCCTCTTTCTTTGGGGGTTCCAGGTTAGGGCTTGACTTGTTATATTGGATGCAGGCTTGCGAAGGGTGAGACCTATCCATCTCCAGCGTCTCTGAAGGATATCTACTTCAATGGGCTGCTGCTTTGTTCTTTGCCACAGTTCCTCATTCAAGATCTTGTCTGGCCAGCGGATCATAAGAATCTTCCTCAGGCAGGTATTGATGAATACCTGGATTTGTTCATGGTGGTGACGGTGGTTCTCCAGGTCTCTGCTCCATAAAGTAGTATTGGCTTAACAATGGTGTTAAAGAGCCTGATCTTGGTGGTGGTGCTTATTTCCCTAGATCCCCAGGTGTTCTTTAGCTGATGGAAGGCTGCTCGAGCTTTACCAATGCGGGTTCTGACATCTGCATCTGTTCCTCCATGGTGGTCTATGATACTGCCAAGATAGGTAAAGCTTTCCACCTCTTCCAGCGCCTCACCTTGGACTGTAATGGGTGTATTGTTGGATTATTATTATAGCTTTTATATAGCATGCTTATAGCATGCTCAGAGCGCATTTTGGTCCAATCTCATTTGTGGACCAGTGGGGGGAGGGGGTATCTAGGAGTTGGTTTTTCCGTGCTGTCTTTATATGGCTCCTTTTGTCTCGAAAGGCAATGGATGCGCCCAAAAGAGTCACTGGTTTTGGCTTAATCTTGAGACGGGGCAGAATCTGGTGTGGCTAATCAAGCCAATTCTAGAACGGCAGACTTTGCCACAATTCATACATGTGTATGCCTATGATTTAGGGCTAGCGGACACGGCAGCTTTCTTTTTTTCCCTCTTGATTAAGGCCGCTTCAATTCTTTTGTTCTCAGCAAGTGTTGTCCCAGCACGCATAGTCTGTCTCCATGCACTCCGGTCTTTGGCTATGTTTTCCCACATATTTTCGCTGATGCCTGTGGCTCTCATGTCTCGCTTGCAGACATCTCTATATGTTAGTCTTGGGCGGCCCTTGGGTCTGACTCCTTCCACAAGCTCAGCATAAAAGATATCTTTCGGGATTCTACCATCTGGCATACGGGTGGCATGTCCGAGCCAGCGTAATCTTCTTTGTGTCAGGGGAGCATACATGCTGTTCATATTGGCCAATCTCAAAACTTCCTGATTGGAGACATGGTCCCTCCAAGAAATGCCCATTATGCGTCTCAGGCAGCGCAAGTGAAAACTATTCAATCTTTGCTCTTGGTACATGTATGTTGACCAGCTTTCACTGCCATAAAGGAGGGTGCTCACAACACAGGCGTTGTAGACTAGGATTTTGGTCGCTGTGGTCAATTTACCATTTTCCCAGACGCGCTTGGAGAGTTTTGCCAATACTGTGGTAGATTTTCCTATCCTTTTTGTCAGCTCGATGTCTAAGTCTAGGTTACTGACAATTGTCAACAACAATAACAATTGCTGCCCTTAGGCGCTCAGTAAACACAACTCTGGTGTCGAACCTCGAGCCCACTTCTAGGTAGCCAAGCCAAGCCAAGTGCACTTGGCCTTTCGACTACGTTTCCCACAATGGAGGCCTTTATCTTGAACACCTTGCTCTTTCCTCGAGACATATTTCATTGACGAGATCTCGATAATCTAGCTGAATTGTCTGCAACAACATTTATCTTTTCTTGCATTTGCTACTGTGGGTATAATGAAAAAACCCTGGTCCTGGGTCCTTTTTAATTACAGTTGTGTAACTATTTTATGGTAAATCGTTTGAATTTTATGTTTATGAATCGTTTATGAATCGTTTGGGTGGAGGGTACAATATTTGAAAAGGGTCGGATTACATATTTTGTATTGATTGCCTGTTTCTTATTATCACAATGTGATGAAATCAAAACATTTGAAGAGAAGAACGTTTTTTTTTGGTTCTTTTTGCATTGTTTCCATGATACTAGAATATGAATATATTACATGTATGTATTAGAATGTGAGTATCAGATGCATGTATTAGAATATGAGTATTAGATGTATGTATTAGAATGTGAGTATCTGATGTATGTATTAGAATGCGAGTATTAGATGTATGTATTAGAATGTGAGTATTACATGTATGTATTAGAATGTGAGTATTAGATGTATGAATTAGAATGTGAGTATTAGATGTATGTATTAGAATGTGAGTATTAGATGTATGTATTAGAATGTGAGTATTAGATGTATGTATTAGAATGTAAGTATCAGATGTATGTATGAGAATGAGAGTACTGATGAAACTGTTTATACTCTCAGAACCAATAACTCAATACAGATGAAAAGTATATCCAGTACTCTCCGGATACGAGGTGCACAGATGGATGACGCTGGACTTTATCTCTGCCGGACAAGTCTTCAAATCGAGAGTTTTAGCGTGGTCGTCGTGAATGGTAAGTTTGGTCAGTAGCTTCCCTTCTCACTTCCATAGGCGCTCCAGTGGTGGGCGGTGATGGTAAGTTTGGTCAGTAGCTTCTCTTCTCATTTCCATAGGCGCTCCAGTGGTGAGGCGGTGATGGTAAGTTTGGTCAGTAGCTTCTCTTCTCATTTCCATAGGCGCTCCAGTGGTGAGGCGGTGATGGTAAGTTTGGTCAGTAGCTTCTCTTCTCATTTCCATAGGCGCTCCAGTGGTGAGGCGGTGATGGTAAGTTTGGTCAGTAGCTTCTCTTCTCATTTCCATAGGCGCTCCAGTGGTGAGGCGGTGATGGTAAGTTTGGTCAGTAGCTTCTCTTCTCATTTCCATAGGCGCTCCAGTGGTGAGGCGGTGATGGTAAGTTTGGTCAGTAGCTTCTCTTCTCATTTCCATAGGCGCTCCAGTGGCGAGGCGGTGATGGTAAGTTTGGTCAGTAGCTTCTCTTCTCATTTCCATAGGCGCTCCAGTGGTGGGCGGTGATGGTAAGTTTGGTCAGTAGCTTCTCTTCTCATTTCCATAGGCGCTCCAGTGGTGAGGCGGTGATGGTAAGTTTGGTCAGTAGCTTCTCTTCTCTATTTCCCGGGGAGCCACAGTGGTGAGGCGGTGATGGTAAGTTTGGTCAGTTGCTTCTCTTCTCATTTCCATAGGCGCTCCAGTGGTGAGGCGGTGATGGTAAGTTTGGTCAGTAGCTTCTCTTCTCATTTCCATAGGCGCTCCAGTGGTGAGGCGGTGATGGTAAGTTTGGTCAGTTGCTTCTCTTCTCATTTCCATAGGCGCTCCAGTGGTGAGGCGGTGATGGTAAGTTTGGTCAGTAGCTTCTCTTCTCATTTCCATAGGCGCTCCAGTGGTGAGGCGGTGATGGTAAGTTTGGTCAGTTGCTTCTCTTCTCATTTCCATAGGCGCTCCAGTGGTGAGGCGGTGATGGTAAGTTTGGTCAGTTGCTTCTCTTCTCATTTCCATAGGCGCTCCAGTGGTGAGGCGGTGATGGTAAGTTTGGTCAGTAGCTTCTCTTCTCATTTCCATAGGCGCTCCAGTGGTGAGGCGGTGATGGTAAGTTTGGTCAGTTGCTTCTCTTCTCATTTCCATAGGCGCTCCAGTGGTGAGGCGGTGATGGTAAGTTTGGTCAGTAGCTTCTCTTCTCATTTCCATAGGCGCTCCAGTGGTGAGGCGGTGATGGTAAGTTTGGTCAGTTGCTTCTCTTCTCTATTTCCCGGGGAACCACAGTGGTGGGCGGTGATAGTTTTGAAAGGAGTAAAATATATTTTTAGTTGGAAGTGTCTCGCCTCAGTGTTTACGGGCCGACTGCCACCTTATTCTTGTCCTTAAATGTTTCCTTTTAAAGTGGCTTTTGTGTTTCTGGAGAGTAGTCTTAAACTTACGCGAATGACTCATTACAGGCGTGGCAGGCTGATCGATTTTCTGTGACACGCACAAGATGTAATGATGACACTTAGGCAGAGGATCCCATTTTTACAAAGCTTTTATCAAGTCACTCTGCCTATCAGGTAAAAAGTTTGTACACGTTATTTCTCCAAAACCCAATCTCAGATCAAGTTGAAATTGTGCACAATTATTTATTTTACCCGACAACACAAGAATGAATTTTTAAAATTAATCAGTTAGTTAGTTAACTATTTGTAATTATTTTTTGTTTGTTTGGTATATCTAACAAGGGAAAGAAATTGTTGTTGATTGAAGTGGTGGTATAAGCTGAATTAGTATCCTTTATAGGTCGCCGATTCAAAGTAACTTTATACAAACAATAAATAACAATACTTTGAGGATAAGGATGACGGTTTGAGGAGGCTTCAGAAATGTGTTCGAATTCAGAGGAATTTTGCACCCCTCCCCCCATTGTTTGTATAAATGTTTTTAAAAAGCGAATACGCTGAAAATTAATCCAGATCTCCTTCCCCCCCCCCCCCCCCCACCATTTCAAAACTGGTCCATATAAGCGATAGGATCATAGCGTAGTGAAAAAGCTAAAATAGCGCTAAACAAAAACATTTGGTACAAATATTTCTAATCGCACAGATTTATTGTTGTTGGTCAAATTTAATTGCATGACTGGTCCAAACTATCCATCCATCCATCCCAGTGTTGTTACAGCCCATGGAGAGCTCCTGGCCTGCTTCAACACATCCCTCCATTCAAGCCTCTCCTAGAGTCCTGGGCCTCTCGTCTCCAAGTGTTTTACCGCTCAGCCAACTCGCCTCCAGACATAATTACATAAGTAGTATTTTGTTACAGATGAGTTTTAGTTCAAATGAAATTCATTCGTTTTAATTTCAGTCAAAGAGTTGCATTGAAAACTGAACGTTAATGTAATTAACATGTTTAAGCAGCAATCATGTTATCTAAAGGGGTAAGCGCCAGTCAAAGTATCAACTCAGATAGGCAATGTATCTACATGGATAAGCACCAATCAATTTATCTGCAAGTATAAGCATTAATCAATGTATCTACAGCGATAAGCACTAATCATTGAACATATAGAGATAGGCGCCAGTAAATTTAACTAAAGGGATAGGCACCAATTAATGGATCTACAGGGATAATCGCCACTCAGTGTATCTTGCAGTGATAACAACCTGTCAATGTTTATTGGATTAAATTTCTTTTGCTTTGAAAACGAATAACTCTGTGCCAGGAGAGTGCTTACAAAAAGAGAATGTTTTAGAATGATCTTATTGTTAGTTTCAAACTTTAAAGCGGCCACCTTTCTGTTTTTTCTACATCTTTAAAGGGGACGAATGCAACCTATACCACCACATCTGTCAAGTACAATTTCTTTCACTTATTTGATTCATTTTTTATTGATTCTTGTGCTGTCAGGTAAAAGAAATACTTTATGCGAAATTTCAGCTTGATCCGTGATTGGGTTGGAGAAATAACGTGTACAACCTTATTATCAGGCAGAGTTGAAATAAGCTTTGGAAACAGGCAAAAGATAAAAAAAGAAAAATCACTAATTACTAACATTTATTTGAGAATTAGTACTAATTGATTAGTTGTTGTTGTTTTCTTTTGTTTTCTCAATTGATTCATGCCTAGTCAGATTAAATTAAATTATGGCTTTTATATAGCGCTACTTTCATGCTTATAGCATGCTCAGAGCGCTTTGGTCCAATCACATTTGTGGACCAGTGAGGGGAGGGGGTATCTAGGAGAAGGCTCAGTAAACACAACTCTGCCCGAGTCGGGTGTCGAACCTCGAGCTTTCCAGGTAGCCAAGCCAAGCTTCCCACTGGTTCAATAAATAATTGCAAAATTTCAACTGATCCTAGAATGGAAAACGGGAGAAAAATTATGTATCAAACTTTTTTCCAGACAGACAGACTGACAGACAGAGTGAGTGTTGATATAAGCTTTGTAAAAAAGGTTGAATCCCAATCTAGTACTGATCTTGAAAAATCATTATTTGTAGTCCACACGAAGAATGGTTTATTTTTGGCACATATAATTATCTATTGAACACAATGATGTGGGCTCTCTATCTACATCATTACTACTAATTTAAAAAAAAAATCAAAGTTTAATACTAAGAAGGTATAAACCCACTTGAATATTTCAAGGCGATGCCTTTCATCAACAGATCCGATGACAAAGGCAGTAAATAGGTTCATTAATATTTGAGATGGCTAAAACTGTTGTTTTCAACTAGTAACTAGCCCTAGACACGCTAGTAAAAGAAGAGAAGAAACAAAGTTCAATAACTCATAATTGACTCTATTCTCATGAATATTCGGGTCTTTTCCCTTGTTTAATTCAAGCTAACAGAGATGGGGGGGGGGGGCAGAATAGCGGCGACATCAGTCTAGCTCCAGTAAAAGTCATTAGTCCAAGAAGGAAAACAAAATCTTTGTACGGGCATATAATACAAACACATACACCCAGAACAGCAAATACATACACCCAGAATAGAAGGCAAATACACACAGAACAGCGAACACATACACCCAGAACAGTAAAACCATCCATCCAAACAGCAGTTCTTCAAAAGAATTCGAAAAGTATGTAGAAACTTGAACATTTCATTCAAAGAAGCAGCAAATGATGTCCAGTCATAGAGGAAACATTTTATTTGAGACTTTGTTGAGACTTTGTTGAGACTTTGTTCACTTATTCTGTTCTTGACATCTGTATGAGAAAACAAAACAAAAAAAAACAACTACAAAAATGTTTGTGTTGACCTTCAAACAGACCAAACCATTGAATTAAGATCAGGATGAGAGTTAACTAGTGTGACTATCATTGGGTGATAGGACGGCGTTGATACATACAGATAAGTCACTGAATAAGATTTCAAAACTTTATCTTGGTCAGATGGTAGGGCAGATAGATATCGTGATTTGAATTATCCTAACAGAAAGTAATTCGTTTTTTTAAATACGTCTATAAAGATATTAAAGACATTATGCAGACATAAAGACATTATGAACATAAAGACATTATGCAGACATAAAGACATTGAGCAGACATAAAGACATTATGCAGACAGCATCCTTTATATATGTGTGCGCGCCTGAGTAGGTTCATGTGTATGTGTGAGAGAGAGATTGAGAGAGTGAGTAACTTTTCGACAAGATATTTATTTAACAATTTTAAAACTTTGTAAATTTTTGTGTCTAGAAAATGGTTGTACTTTGTTTATTAACCTATACATAGCACTTCACTCTATAAAAAGTGAGGATTTCATTGAAAACGAATACGTGTGATACAAAAATAAAGAAATGTGTTTCGTCTTAATGGAATCGTGTTAGCGTTCAATCAATATACAAAAAGATAAATGGGAAATTCAGCAACGAATGAAATATTCTCCAATTGAACCGAAATAAATTAATGACTTTAATCCTGGCCTTCCGGGGTCTCTTGGGATATGATTTCTTTGCCCTCCCAAGTACTGAGTGATTCAGCCACCAACACATGAACAAATTTAGTTCAATGTATGTGCGTTGACTTAGTAACAAAAAAAAAAAAAAAATTCATGATCATTAATCATTGCGTCTAGAAGATAAAAATAATAGATTTCGTCATTTCAGGGCAGGAATGTTTCGTGTTTTGGAAAGGGTGACTGATGTTTAGCACGCACAATTCTTTGGGTCGCGGTGTTTTCACGAGAGTTCAATAACACTATGAACTTGTCAGTGATGGACGTTAAGAAATAAGAGAAGAGATAACATTCGATTATTAGAGTTTTTTTTTGTTTTTTTTCTTCTGGAGAGTAGATTTCATTTTCTGTCAGAGTTACCTCCCTCTCTGAGCGTCTATAGACTTCCGGGCCAATCTAAAGTCTCGAGTACTTAAAGATCACTTTGTCATCGGCGTTAGTCCGGGGTGGGAACATCTCCATATCATATGTCATGTCTTTGCTGACTTACTTTTGCTATTGTGTTTATTGTGAAGAAGTGTCGGGTCGATAGTCTAATAAGCGGAACCTTGAGATATGACTGCTCTGATCAATGTCATTGTAAATACTGTGGAACTTGGCTGTGAAGCTGATAGTATTTAGTTTGAATCTCTATGGAAGCTAGGAGTTTTTAATGCGGCTTTTGGCTTTTAGAGATTTCCCTTCCTTGTGAATTTCAAGCTATGAGAATTCAGCATGGTTTTAAAGTGTCCTGACAGAAGGGAAATGTGCTTTGGAAAAAAAAAAACGGAAGTAATCAAACTAGTATGGTTTCAAACAAAAATATTTTAAAATCTTTTTCGTAATAATATTTCTTATTGGTGTATAGAAATGTTTACATTACATGGTTCCACCTGCAAATACGAGCCGGATATTTCGAACACAAATATAGCAAACTAGAATCACTTTTTGTTTTGACAGTCTTCGGGACTAGGTAACTATGTATAGTGTGTAGTAAATGTAAAAAAGGAGATCGGAATTCAAGTTCAGATTAATCAGGTGTAACAGTCAGACTCGGTTCTTTAAATAAATACATTAATGCTTCATTGAATCAATGTAACCTAAGAAATTATAGCGCTTGTTTAGATACTACATTAAGTATTTAAACTAAGTAAAGCTAAAGTTATTTTTTGCATCGATTAGTTCTAGCGTAGTATTTAAAGCCACATCGAATTCAAGTGGGAACGATTAAGTCACTCATTGTGACGTTACCTTTAGGCGACATTGGATTGCATGGCGGAAATCTTGCCTTTAGTGGCTTCTTTGATTTAGACCTGAAGCATTACATATGTTGAACAACTACCAATCATGTTGGAGGGATATAATTCTTCTGCTGTTCAATGATTTGAAGATAAAAAGGATGCCATTGTATTTTCTGTTAGATACATTGAAAATGAAACATTGAAATTACCTGTCATGTAAAGTACGCGTAAAGGTCATAGATTAAAAAGATTTTGTTCGAGAGAATATAGTCATTGCGCAGCAAGAATGGGTTCGGTAGTTGTTTACAGTTAGTTTGAACCTAAGACATTAAAATTTTCCATATGCTAAAAATTGATTAGATAGTTCCAGCAATGAAAAAAGACATACTTTTCAGTAAGAGCGTTGACTGTTTCAAAACTGTTATGAATGTAAACAAATTAAATGTATTATTTTATTAAACTCTGTTTAATTATATGAAGTCTTAGAATAAAGGTTTTGTTTTTATTTCAATAATTTTGTTTCTGATTCTGATTTCAACTGGTATCAATACTTTATGGAATGGGAATGATCAGACATTGAATTCGAATATAAGTGGCGTAGTCTACTCTAATTGTAATTTCCAACGAAACAGTACTTGGCACTTTCTATGTGGACATTTAATTTTTAACTTCTATATCTCTAACTATGTAGGGGTAGTTATAATAGTTATATAGTCGCCAGTTTTGCAGTTTATGATATCATTAGCAATCAAGAGACCATCTACTTACAGGCCCTCATATGGATCATGCCATCATGGAGCAACAGGTTCAATCACGAGTAAGACAAATACCGGAACTGTTTGATTTTCTGCCTTTTCCTTCAAGTTTATGAACTTGATGAGTTGTCTTTTGATTCCGACCAGTTGTTTTAATTCGCTCTTCCTGCGGCATGAGTAGGCGCGGTGGCTGAGCGGTTAAGTGTTTTGACTTCTGAACCGGGCGTCCCGGGTTCGAATCCTTGTAAAGACGTTGTCCAGAGAAACAGTTGACCTTTACATCATCTGGCCTGGGGACCACAAGGTCTGAAAGGGGAACATTACGTTCTTACGTAACTTCCTGCCCATGATTTACTTTATGTTCATGAGAAATGTCAGGACGTCGAGACATATTTCATTGACGAGATCTCGATAATCTCCGAGCTCAAGTTTCACTAGTTCACTGTCACTCAAAAAGATGTACTTACTCGCTCTAGCTTTTCACTAGAGAATATCTCCCTCTTGTGCTCGATGACATTAAAATGTCTTGAATGACCTAAAACCCAGTCACGAACCTACAACCCAGTGACGAACCTACAACCCAGTGACGAACCAACAACCCAGTGACTAACCTACAACCCAGTGACGAACCAACAACCCAGTGATACTTGGACAAAAAAATTACTCCTTCATGCATCCATTATGTAGTGAAAGTGTCACACCTTTACTCAATGATGCCTTGATATAATAAAAATGTATTATCAAAGACGCCTGCATGGGGTAAACATGTATTTTCAAGTCAGCCATTGTCAGATCTCATTTTCCTTACAAATCGTATTGTTCTCTAGTCTCGGCGATGCATATGTCTAAAGGACTTGAAGCAGACGTAAAGTTTAACAGGAAATGTCAGTTTGATCTATTGCCATTCAGATCTCATTAGAGTTGTAGCACACCTCTCAACGTGTTTGGTGTCGGGAAAGTAGATTTGCTTGACAGACAACATTCAGGGCTGGAATTAATTCAGATCAAATGGAGATGTTATTTCTGACATTTCGTGTTTTTGTTTGTTTGTTCATTTAACAAGAAGCAACAGGACTACCCTAGACAAACTGTTACATAGAAGGAGTTCTATCCCACAGATAACTGTCTAGATTTTTTAAATATCTATAAAGAAATGGAACAGCTTTCTTTTACGTAACTAGTTGGGGTTCTTATTCTGGTCTCTAGTGTCATTGTTTAGATGTTAGGCTTCTCTTAGAAAATACTAGATTCTGTTTGTTGTATACTGTGCGCATTTTTTTTCCCCACCAGCTTTAAATCCCGATTGTAAACTAGAAAACTAAACAGAATGACAAGAAAAAAGAAGTCAATGACACTAGGGGACATTTTCTTAGAGTGTTGCAACAAATGAAAAGGAATGATTGTCTCAAAATTAAATTTTCTTATCCTTATATACTCTATTATTATTATATGATACTCTTGGTCAGGAGTAGATATCCCCGATTCAGATTGGATTTAATCACATCAAAATGTTAACAGACACAAATATATAGGTGAAAGAAACGTTCTCAGCTAATGTGAAGCAATGTTTGCCTTGGATAGCTCTCGCCCATTTACTGTTTACAGCAAAAGGAAACATTTTTAAAGCAAATACTCTATAGATCATTCTTTTTTTTTTAAATTGTGTTACAGATTTTTTTTTGTAATGATGTTGCGTTTAAAAAAACAACAACTTAGATTAAATTTTAAAAGAAATAAATCAGAAGCTAATAGCAAACAATGTACATCATTGAAACGCAGCCCAATTGGACATTCAACCGAGTAGCCATCACATTTAGCATCTGGGATGGAATCAATGATCGTTGTGAAATTTGTCCCCTGGTAAACGGCTTCATGCTTACCTTCACAACAAGATGACAGATTAACATTACATTCTTTTATAGCCCGTGATGATTTTAAGGTCTTCAGAAATAAAAAGATACAGCCATCGATTTCGAAAAGGAAGTTTTAGTTTGTGTTTTTAGGAAGAATCAAAACTCTTCTTACCCTCCAATATTTTAAAGAGTTGATTACACTCTTTATGTCATATAATAGTATTGAGAAACAGTCCATACTCTTGAAATGTAATTTAACTTGCAAACTGTTCATGGGTTCAGGGTGGGTGAACAGGTCTCGAAAATGGCTCTAATTTCCAATAAATGTATGTATATCTTTGGAAAATAAATATTTCTAGCTAATTTTCCACACAGGAAACACTCTGGTTTGATCGTTATGACTTTATTTGCAATGAAATAATCTTTAAAATTTAAATTTGGTCTGAAGTTCAAGACATTCTATAACTTGAACATGAGTACGTCAGCGGGTATTCCCGAATCTATTGATGAAAAAAGAGGTAACTAAGTAAATAGACGTCCATTTTGTGCACAGTCTTCTAAGTCTGAATCTCTAGGCCTAGCAGTAGACCTTTTTAGACTCTTAGTATATTTATACATTTGCTTAACAAGGAGTGTTTTCGGGGTTGACTTTGTTTAATATCTGCTGTAGATTTATGAAACATTTCAATTTATAGATAAAATGGTGAAAAATTATCAAAAATATCATATATATTACATACATATATCGGCCTATACGAGAAGAGACCTAGAGCGCTAAAAATTGCCTTGAGGTATCTTACAGGAATTTCGCTACTAGGAATTTAGCAAGTTTTCGCTAACTCTAACCCAAACTTAATGATTCAGCACATAATATTTTGGTCGATTCAAATATGCACTCGGCCTGTGTCAGAAATGGTCGGCCAATTCAAAAAATTTGCCGGACATCGTAATTTCTTTATCTATTGGTTCAATATGCGGTTGTACATCCAATAGTCGACATTTGAGGTCTCGATTGAGTTTCGTGAGTTCAACTGGGTACCTGGTCTCGGGCGTAGAAAGTAAGGTCATTTGGTCGTTTTGCTGGCCACGTGACGTTCGCCGTTACTTTAGTAATAGATGAACATAGCATCATCTGAAATTCATATATGTTCATGTTTTGGAAAAGATGATTAGAGATTTCTTTGATGTTGAGCAGATGTAAAACAAACAGACTTGATCGTATTCCAAACTGACTATATTTGTTTTTATTAAAGATCAGATAGATATACCTGTCTAGAGATCAACTATAAAATCTGGAAGTTGCATGTGAACACAAAGAGAGTATGGCATGATCTCATTTGGAAATCATTAAGTCAGAACGAGGCAGTATTCTAACGGGCACAGGAAGGTCTAAACACTTCCGGTATTGGTTGGTCTCCTAGATGATAGAAAGTGCGCCATACAAATTGTTTTGTTTATCAGCTGGTCGAGCGCATCACCAGGACACCGGAGAACAAAATGAAAAGAAAAGGGGATGAAAGGGAAAAAATTACCAACAAGGAAATAATCCAAGTATATAACGGTGGGATCAAACAGGAATAAAGAGAAATCATTCTGGAGGGTTGCCAAAGTCACACAATTGGCAGCGTTGGCAGACGTGAGCTATAAATAGAATGCTTTCTTATTTATGAACTATAAGTGCGGTTGGTAGTATTCTTGTGTATAGCAGTACATATCAAAAGCAGATTATTGGAAAGTGTTTATGCTTACTAGGCATATCAGATGTGACAAGTGATGTGTAATACCGTTAAAAATTCATCATCCCCGTCTGACCGATATAGATGGATCAATGTACATCGGGAAGTGAATGGAGAACAATATATTCACTAGTGTCTTCTTGTAGATCTAGCACAGGAAACCAAAACAAACAGTCCGGCTCTAGTACCTATCAACTCAGCTATCATTGTTGGCTATAAATTTGAGGCGCTAGAAGCAATCAACTCGGCTGTATCGCTTGGCGATAAATTTAAGGTGCTAGTACCAATCAACCTGTCTGTCTTGGCTGTAAATTTGAGGTGCTAGTACCAATCAGCCTGTCTGTCATGGCTATAAATTTAATGTGCTAGTACCAATCAACCTGTATGTCTTGGCTATACATTTAAGTTGTTAGTACCAATCAACCTGTCTGTCATGGCTATACATTTAAGTCGTTAGTACCAATCAACCTGTTGTCCCACTTAGACGTATGCTAACTCTGGCTACACAATGACAGCTTGTGTTTCGTGTTGACTTTAAATTCTTACAATACTTGACTGTTCTTTGTCTATCTTGGAGTTTCTATGAATGGATAGATTCTAAACTCGTCAAGCTAAATAGCGTGACGGAAGCTGGAGATTTGGGATGAGACAGTTGCAAAGTCTGTTTTAGGAAGTCGATAACATCTTTCACAACGCTTAATATTATTTCGGATGAAACTAATTAATGTCTTGTCGTCTCCTGCAACTGCCCCATCGATAACCATGCGCAGCTCCCATGCGATTCAGCGGACGGCTTCATTACTTATAAGATACACTCGTCACATTGATGAATGGGAGTAGCATTTCGCCCAGTGGTTCTACAATTGGGACACGTGAGTCCCATGGCACGTCGGTACATTAACATAACACTTAACAACTCCCACAATGGTTCAGTTTTATTTTGTATCACGTTCTGACTATTAGGTCGTAGTCCGCAGTTAATAGGTCACGCAAGAGTGGACAATCTGTACGTTTTAATTCACATTTACTGGATTAGTGTGATTAGTTAGAGCCTCGATAAACAGACTAAAGAACCACTGAATCTTAACCATTTATCATGTTGTAGAGGGCTATTACATGTTCTGCCATTATTCTCGTATATTATTCTTGGTTCAGCATAGAAGTAATTATCTCTAGCTTGAATATACATGCATCTATGTCGATCGAAATTGTTGCTTTAAGAAACAGTAGGGAAGAACTATGCGATTTTAAAGTGAAAATAGTTAGCGATATATAGTGTTCAATTAATAAAGTACAGTATATAATGTACCGTTTTTTTACTTTTATTAAATAGCCGGACATTACCCGCGGCCTGCCGCCCTTAGTTTTGTATTACTAATCAAGTGGATTGGATTTAAATTTATGTCAAATTTTTTCAAGTTTTTTTCTTTCGCCACGAAAAAAAAAGTAGTTTTGCGAAAATGGTTTACCCGTTAAGTCGATACATGCACATCTATGAAAAACGAAAGAAGCGCGAGATGATTGAAATGTAAAGTACAATTAAATCGGGTTTATCCGACTTGTTAAATGAATGGGATTATAAAGTACGTCAGGACGTCTAAATTTATAAGGAGCGAATCTATATAAAAATGCTTTTGAAATACAACTTTGAAGGTTAATTTTATTAACTATTCAAATCAATCGACTCTGTTTTGTACTTGCAAGTGTCAACGTAGAAAACTATCAGGGCAAAGCGAAGTTTTACAAATTAGATCTAGATCTAGATCCTTTTGATTTGGGACCATGTAAACATTGTAAACATGACATAGATCCATGAAATAGTAATACTTTCATAGAGTTGGGCAACTTTTTTTGAGGGTCTTAAGTTTGTTTTAGAGCTACTATAAATACGTCACGCTTCTATTTAGTAGCCAAGGAACATTTATGCCAAGTTTAATCAAGATTGGTGAAACGGTTTTGATTTCTATGCGAAACATACATACATACATACATACATACATACATACATACATACATACATACATACATACATACATACATACATACATACATACATACATACATACATACATACAACCATACATACATACATACATACATACATACATACATACATACATACATACATACATACATACATACATACATACATACATACATACATACATACATACATACATACATACATACATACATACATACATACATACATACATACATACATACATACATACATACATACATACATACATACATACATACATACATACATACATACATACATTCATACATACATACATACATACATACATACATACATACATACATACATACATACATACATTCATACATACATACATACATACATACATACATACATACATACATACATACATACATACATACATACATACATACATACATTCATACATACATACATACATACATACATATATACATACATACATACATACATACATACATACATACATACATACGCCTTACTTTCTGCTTTATAGTCTAGATATTCGCCTATTCCACTTGAGAATAGATCATGCAGAAGCAAGTCAACGATCCTTCAAACAAGATATAACTCCTGTACATTTACAACAACCTTGTGGTTACATCATACACATACACTCTATAACAACCATGCTAAGTGTATAGTGTTCAGTGTTTAGTGTACAGTAGCGGGGCGGACCTTCCATAATTGGAGGCCCTAGACGAAGTGAATTTGGTGGCCCTAATAACAGACAAAAAGTAAACAGGGATTAAATAAAATGACACAATTGATTTAAAACCTAGTGTACTTCAACAATACCATTGGGCACACGTTTAGCTGTAATCTTCTCTTAAGAAAATTGTTTCGAGTCCTGTGCGAGGCCCTCAGCAATCGAAGGCCCTAGGCGTCTGCGTTATTTGTCTATGTCTAAGACCGGCCCTGACAGTATGTAGTATGCAGTATCGTTAATAATGTTCAGTGTAGAGTTTAACTAAGTCGACTAGACTATTTTCACTTTGTTAAAGGCTTACACACTAAAGTAAAAACAAAAACAGATTTGTTTTCAAAGTTAGAGCATTGAGTTTCTTGACTTAGATCTCCTAAACTTCAATCATTAGTTGACACTTGTTAATAAACATTGAAACAACAACACACGGACTGTTCCCTGCTTCCTCCATCTTTGTTTGTTATGAAACAATCTTACCGAGTGTACAATCTTCTTTCCTTACCTGTATTCCCTTCAAGACCTCGTTTCTTTGTATTAAGAAATCATTTGATGTGACATGTTGATTCTCAGAATACAGACTCAAGAAATGGTGAACGGGGGGGGGGGGGGTATGCCAACGGGAAATAAATTTAAAAAGTGGGGGAGTCTGCTTAAAAGGGGGAAAGGTGGGGGCTATTAACTGTAAAATGATACTGACCAGAGAAGAGAAAACTGACCAGAGCAAATGAAAATTAGTAGAGGAGGTACTGACCAATAGGAATGGATATCTACTGAAGGAATGATTTCCTAGAAGAGAGAAAAGGGGGCGGGGACTAGGGTACTATTATCTGACATTGAATATAAATCTATAAGTCTATATAGTTTGTTTGTTATAGTTTGTAATGAAATGAAATAGAAATACACGGGGGAATGGTGGCTGAGGGATGAAGCGCTAAGAGTTAGGGGTCCCAGGTTCGAATCTTGGTGAGCTCTGGGATTTTTTTCATTTTCGGAGAGTTCACCCTGCTCTAATGGGTACCTGACATTAGCTGGGGTAAAGTAAAGTCTGTTGGTCGTTGAGCTGGCCACATGACACTCTCGTTAACCGTGGACCAAAGAAACAGATGACCTTTACACCATCTGCTCAATAGATAGCATAATCCAAAAGGGGAAACTTTACTTTTACTATGTTAGTCAAGCTGGTCTAAAGAAATATCTTTGAAATGTGGAATGTTGTTTTTAATAAGACACGTAGCAATGAGTCTTAAAGTTTCTATAGTTAAGTTGTTCTCTTGCTAAATGATTCTTTTTCTTTCTTTATTTACAGCAGATACTCATAACGTCAAGAGAGGTAACTATTGTGTTCTTGTTATTATCAATTACTACAAATGTGAATACTTTTGTAATAGTTTCAAGTAGACTTGATGTAGGCTTATTGTAATAAGAATCCTGTGCTTTATGGAGCTAGATCAATACTTCTAGATTACAATAATTTTAACATTAGTTTGATATATGTGAATATGAAAACATTTATAAAGAATTTGTTTTTATTGAGACATTTTTAAGAACCCAATTAATTGCCTGTTCCAGTTTCTATTTTCTTTCACTTCCAGGGGCGGCTCATCCAATATATCATGGTGGTCTCTGGCAGGGGGCGCCACAAGCAATCATTATTATGCTACTGTCTTTATGCACGTAGCAGTGGCTTTATTTTATTGGTTTTAAAAATTTTCTAAATGGCATCAGACCGGAAGTGGCCTTATTATTGATGGAGCCGCCTCTACATAAAAGTAAATCATTTGTATTATCTACATTTGTATATCAGCCTTAGTAAACTCATTTTGAATATTCACATACATATAGACATAAAGACATTTTTAAGTCTAGAATCTGTATAAAGTGAGTGTTTCAGCATATATGTAGAAAATGAATATGTAAATTACTATTGAATTTAAAATGAGCATCAAACGTTCGGTTTTGTTATTACATCTGTACTGGAGACGATATGGAAGGACATTCAAAAATAGATAGTTATACAGTTATTACATATACAAAGTCTTTAGTATTATTATTATTATTATTTTGTTATTGCAAGTATTTGCAAGCCTGCCCTCCTCAAAAATCAATAAGAACTATGAATATTTATTCAAAAAATGTGTAAATATATCCTGCAAACTACATGCCATCAACTCAATGTTATAATAGTTTCACAGTTAATGCTTGTTCATTAAAACCAGCTGTTCTTCCATTGGCTAGCGATACCGTCTTATTTGTCAGGACAATTACAATTCCAGACAAATATAATATACCGAATAAAAGAATGTAGAACTGTCTGACTATATTGATTGAGCAGGTTCCGTAGACTTAATTTTCTTAAAGTTACCATAGTAACGTATCAATTTTGTTGCTAATTATATCATTTTCCAAGTGTTTCGTTTTGTTTTAGGAACTTATTCAGGCAAAAGTGACCAATGGAATGGTGACGACGCAGACGAGGACGACCCTGATAACAGGAGCATTGCGCATACGCTGGCGCTTCCCCGTCACCTCTTAACGTCAGTTCTGTTACTGTTAGTTCTCATTCATTACTTCGTGCTTACAAATTAAGTCCAATCGTCCCAGCAGCAAGACTTGTGTTTTGTGGTTTTGATCCTAAGCCATCGGGTTCATATTTATTTATTTATTTTATTTTACTTTGAACACATGAACAGTCAAATGTATATAATGGAAAAAGTGTTGTCAACTCTACATTTTGCTTATTTCATGTTTTCCTTCTCTTTTTTCTGTATGCCATGTGTAAACAGTGAATCACATTCCACGGTATTTGTAGTTGGCAGAAGTCACAAACCATCAAACGAGAAAATAACTTTGCTTTAAATTGCTGGACGCCAGCCTAAGCTTTGCTTCATCAATACACTCTACCGGAGATCGAGTATGCAGGCGATCAATGTTAGATACTAGATGTTTAATTGAAATACAAAGCACAAAATGTGAACAATATTCAATGACGTCAATTCCGGCGAAGCCCAAGATAAAAGGTTCCGAACGACTTAACATAAGTGAATCATGGACAGAGACATTGGCTAAAGGGACGGTTTTATTTGGATCATTTTTAAATACTATCTAAACCGGAAGTGACATCCAGAAAGGTTGTTAAAGTTTTTTTCAATTTGTTCTTCGCCAAAAAAACGTGTGATCTTCAGTCTCAAGTATCTAAGTGTAGGGCAATTTACAAGTTCAAGGTAATCCCAACCTGAAAAATAGATGCTTAACATCTTAACTCTTAACATCGCTTTGTCTTGTTGGAACTAGGTTTGAGTAGAAATGCTACAGGGCAATAATCAAAACCCAGTCTAGACCTAGATTTAGTGTTTTTTTAACAATATGGACTATATCTGGAAAAAAAAAGGAACTTCTTGTACAGAAGTGAAGAAAATGTGAGATTAATTACATATAAGCCTTGACCAGCCTATATACATCGAGCTCTGTGATGTGGATCTAACTAAAACTGAGCACTCATAAGCAAGTCCAATGGACTTCATTCACCAAAACGAACGGTCACGAGATGTCCATGGATATTACACCAAAAGTAAGATAATGTTAACTTTGATTCGAATTAGGTCGTAAGTTGTATATAGAAGATAGTGTAGCAAGTGACTTAGATGGTGTTTGTTAACGACGATTGGTGAGCGAGGTCCATTCAAAAAGGCACCTCGAGTTAGAATAAAAAGTGTGACCAATAGTCTAGACTTACTAAACAAATAAAGAAAAAAAATCTTATTAAACACAAGTGTTGAGTTTATATACTAAAAAAAACTATAACTTTTAAATACTTTATTTTTAAAAGACAAAATCAAGACTTATTCAAATGTATCACACATATTAGAAACTATTTAGCGTCAAGATTTAAATTTAATAATGTTTCTATATCATAACATACAATATATATATATAATTTTATATATATATATATATATATATTTAAAACCATTCAGGAGATAATATATTAATGCAACACTAGTTACCTCTTGTGTGTGTGTGCATAAATGAATATGTGTGAGTGGTTATTGTTTTTAAATTATCGTCACTGATCTGTAAATGTTTATTATTATTGTTTATTAAATATTCGTGATTCTGTGTTTCTATGACATTGCAATATTTAGTTTCTTTTTTATTATCAAAATAAGAACGTTTGAATTGAGTCACATGATCTGATAATGCCTTGGTATGACAGTGTTTTTTTCTGGTTGTTATTTGGTAGAACAGACGAGAAATTAAAAAAAACAACTAAATCAATCAATGTGCATTTGAATATGAGCTTTGTGGACTTAATAGTCAATCAAAATGCGTGTCATCTTTGTCTTCTGTCATCAATGTCATCAATGATCTATGTCTTTACTGATGGTGTAATACATCATATTATTGTATTGTCAAAAGAAAGGATTTTATATATTATTGAAGCCTTTTTTGTTTTTAGATTTTCTACATACAAAATGTTTGTCATGAATTCTTGGATAATCAAATGTTGGCTAGTTCATGAAATCATTTGACCCATTAGTCATTTCATTCTGTAATAATAAAATACAAGGAAGAAATCTCATTCTTACTAGTGATCACTTACACTAGTGTACCACAGTCTTTGTGGTCTTGCTGGTTGCCAAACCGTGAAGAGTTCAAGGGTTGAGCGACTTGAGTTTGAATCTTGTTTTGGAGGAGGGGGGCTGTTTTGGATGTTGTCCTAATGTACCGGGGAGAAAGGAAAGTTAAATTCATCTGATTCATTCCTGAGGTTTGCTTGCACTATTGATTACATTTGACCTAGTCGACGTGTATACTGATGGAGAAATATCAGCCTAAGTCCAATCCTTCTACTCTTATTTATATACTGTAAGGTCGTGCAATTCTCGAACCTTATTAAAGAATCTTATTAACCTAACTTACAGAGATTCTTCTAGCTTGAAGTCTAACACTCATTTAACGTACCGGGTGTAGAGTGTTTCTGGCGTATAGTGCATTAGGCTTACACAGTTTTCAACATACAAAGCTAAAAGCTACACATTATTTGAAAAAACAAAATTGGTGAAAAAGAAAATATCGATTTGTCTAATGATGACGTAATTGCAAAGAATTTCAGAATAAATTTAAACAAGTCCATTTTTTTCAATTCTTGCATCTATTACATTTAAAAAAGAGATACACGTATTGTTGTCTGCAATGTATAGACGACATCTAATCAACTCTGAATCATCAAATAAACACCTATCTAGCCTTGCATTTCTTTCTGTGCAGTGCTGACTTGATTTTTTTTAAAAAGCTAAATGCAAAAGATTTTTTTTTAATCTTAAGATGAAGTAGCTTTTCTTGTAGCCTTGACATTGACAGGAGAACGTCTTCCTGAAACACAATTAAAACCATTGCATTGAAATGTGCAAGCCAAGTTTTTTATTACCTCCCTTGTTGTTTTCTTAGTTCAAAGCCTCTAAGCTTTATTCTCTTGACAGTCAAAGTTCAAAAAGAAACGTTCGTTTCTCTAAAAATGTTCATTTCACTAGAAGCGTTCATTGCTCTGGAAATGTTCATTTCACTAGAAGCGTTCATTGCTCTGGAAATGTTCATTTCACTAGAAGCGTTCATTGCTCTGGAAATGTTCATTTCACTAGAAGCGTTCATTGCTCTGGAAATGTTCATTTCAATAGAAGCGTTCATTGCTCTGGAAATGTTCATTTCACTAGAAGCGTTCATTGCTCTGGAAATGTTCATTTCAATAGAAGCGTTCATTGCTCTGGAAATGTTCATTTCAATAGAAGCGTTCATTGCTCTGGAAATGTTCATTTCAATAGAAGCGTTCATTGCTCTGGAAATGTTCATTTCACTAGAAGCGTTCATTGCTCTGGAAATGTTCATTTCACTAGAAGCGTTCATTGCTCTGGAAATGTTCAGCCATAGTTTCTAAACATCTCTGCAGATTGTTACCTTTGTCTACATATGAGTTTGCCTATTACAAGTATGTCGCCGAGTCCTGACTTCATGTATAGTAGACTGTCAGGGAGTAAACATTTTCTTTCTGAAAGTTTTTGCTCTGACTTTTGGTTGCCAACAAATGAAGCTGTTCACTAGAACTAAAAAAAAACAAAAACTTCTTAAGTTCTTATAAAGAAACCAAGAAAGGAAAACAAATTCTCAGATTTAAAAAAAAAACACCTAAACTTTTCTTTTTCATTTCCCAGTGAAAACAATTTTAATTGGTTGTTCTTGTCACTAATAGCTCACAAGTGGAGTATCTCTTTTATTGTTCAGTGCAATAGGTTATAAGTCAGTGTCTCCTCCCAAAGTTGTTCTTTAACGAAACACTTCGCACATTCTGAGTGTTAGCGGAACTCATGGCGTATTTTTTTAAGAGAGATTAATTCACTTAGAGGCCTACTAGTTCATTATTCCAGTAGTTCGTGGAACACCTATTCAGGCCTCGCGGAACACTAAAGTTTCGCGGAACACTAGGGTTTCGAGGAACACAGTTTGTGAAATACTGTTATAAGTTATTTAAGAGTGAATCTTTTTTATTTAGTTCAAGCATTTGTTGACTTTTGGGTATATCTTAAAACTGAAATAGTAGTAGGCCTACTTAGCTGAATATTTGAAGAAATGCGACAGGGAAATGGAAAGATTAAACTGTCTGTCTTGCTTCTGTAGGGAAAGATGTCCCATTTAACAAGATCAACCGATCCTTGGAAAACTACAAAACAATCTCTCACAGCCTCGCTCTGGACATCAAATCTCGATTTGGAGTTTTTCACGATAAACTAAATAATATGCATTTTAAAATTGGAAATTTTTTGTCACAAACAGAAGTTGATCCTGCAGTGTTAAATTATGCTCAAAAATGTTATAACCATAGACATAAATAAATATAGACTGGCCGATTAAAGAGTTTTATGAAACGAAAATTTGTGACTTGCAATTTTGTGTACTTTATTATACAGCATTTATGAGCTGTATAAAAGTTAAGTATTCATATCTATTTTAGCCATAACCTATATAAGTATTACAATATTTTTGTTTGAGCTCTAAGAATGAAGATCATGCAACTTCTTCTAATTCGGAAATCCGAATAAAATAGATATACATGTTTTCAAGTTACATGAAGTAACTTCCTTCGGCCAGTCTATATTTATTTATGTCTATGTTGTTTATAACTTATTAAAAAAACATATATACACACACACAGAGCTTATTTTACTTATCAACACTTCCGGTGTATCACCGGATACACTAAAAACTTGCTATTTATAAGGGGTTTTTTTTCCATGTATGGAAATCTCCAATAAAACAAAGTGAAACAATGGTAGATAATTTAGTTACCATGATGTACTAAGTTATTAAGAGCTATATAAAAAAAAAGGTTAAGCTCGCTTTTTGTTCCATTTGAGTTTTCTGAAATTTTCTATCTGTACCCTAATAAACTTTTGCTTTTGAGTCCGATATGTTTCGTTCCTAGTGAGAACTAATTTGTACTAATGTTTGTTAAAATCTAAGAACACTAATTTGAAGAATTCTCTCTGTGAATTTCGTTTCTGTTCTCACAACATCACGTGATCACATATTTCAGTTTTTTGGAGATTTTCACAATAAAGTAAACAATGTCAAGGACGCTAAAATAAACTTAATGCTGCCAACTAAATGTATAAAACAATGAGCTAGAAACGGAAAAGCTTTAAAAAAATGATTTTTCAGTTTTAAAAAGTGCACACAAAGATTATCATAATTTAAAAAACAAAACCTAGTTTAGCAACATTTCTTTTATTCTGTACACCGGATACATCATTGTGTTTAGCGCAATAGATGAAAATCGCTAATACAGCAAAGGGACGTAAACACAAAATTTCGGTGGACATGTTTTTAGGCACATTTTGTTCAGCTAGATTGGCCTTTGTCATTTCAGCATCATTAACTTCACTGACGGCCTATCTTTCGCGTCGATTTGGTCCAGCATTGCAGCCTTTACGATTTTCTTCCTTTTTTTGCTGTAAATGAGATAAATCAGTTAATAGAAGTACTCATATTATTACATTATCTTTGATTCGCCTATCACATAGCGAGATTCAAGAACGCAGAGTTGATGCACTCCACTGATTAAGCATTCGCAAATATCAGGACTATCTCGTCGACCGGTTGCAGGTTTCAACGCTTCGTTAAATGGCTACATCATGTAGCGAGTTGCAGTCATCACAATCTATTGTCGTTTATTTAAACCAGCGGGTAGCACTAATTGGATCCCTTCATGTCTACTGGTAGCACTAATCAGATTCAGACCTCTTCCAGCAAAATGGGGTCAAGAAAATACTCTCTTGTGTTCAGGGAATGATAGCACATCCATATCCAAATAGTTGTCTTAAAAAAAAAAGACTTAATTGACTCAAGAAGAAATGTGCACCTGTTTGCCTCCTAATGATGTCACAGGTAACGTTCCCTGCGTTCCGGGATGTATTGCACACACTTCTAAGTGGCTCGCCTCTCATTCTCAGTGTACTGATTTTTTTTTTTAAATTATGCATCAATCTGTAGTCCCGAGCGCACCCGCCTCATCACCCTTTAACCCATCTATAGTCCGTGATTGAGTTTAACCCTTTAAGTTACATCAAAACGGGATTAATTAGTAACTTATGTTTGATGGTGTTACTTTTGTATTTAGTCAGGAAGCTATATTAAAGACATAAGTTGCTTGTTTCCTTGTTTATTCTTAACGGTAAACAAGCAACAACAACAAAAAATTCTGTAAAAAAGAAGGAAAGGAAAAAATGCGTACATGCGGGAGAGAACTGCACATTTACTGCCATATTCTCTCAATACTGCAATATTTTTTCCAATTCTTTAACAAACCTAAATTAATTACCACTAATTAATTAATGGACCTCATTCACCAATCGTAAACAAACAACATTTAGCCACGTGATTCTCTATATCTTCAATACCAATTATGTAATCCATAAAGGCTGTCACGTGATACGTTTTCTTTTCATTGTTTTATCAATATTATCACGTGGCTAAATGTTGTTTGTTTACGATTGGTGAATGAGGTCCATTCATTGGTTAATTTTTGTTTATTGATTCATGTTTTGTTAGGTACACTGAATAATTGTGCAAAGTTAGAGTTTGCTCTGAGAATGGAAAGTGGGAGAAATAACATGTACAAAATGTGTACCAGACAGACAGAGAGACGGAGTCAGTAAGCTTTGTTTTTTAAAAAAGCCAATACAACTGAAGTATAAAAGAAATGTTAAATGTAGAATCCCCCTGAAGGAAGCTATGGGCGCTCTGACCTTCTCCATAACGATCTAAGGCAACCCTGGGGGGGGGGGGGTGATGAGGACCACATATATTTCTCACACACACACACGGGCTGCATAACCATGAAAAATCGTCTGGTTCATTGGAATCTAGCCCCTGCGGCTTCATTATGCAGTGTGGGCAAGGGTCACAATGGCTGGATAGCACCATTTCTTGGGCTGGATATGGCCCGTGGGAAGTAGTTTGTTCATACTGATCTAAGAATATACGTACCAAGCTCAATAAAGATTTAGTCAAACTAATTTGATTTCTATTATTAACTTTCAGAAGGAAACCTGGCAATTTAATTTTTACATTAAGTTAGTTCCTCTTGAAGAAGTAAACTTGATTTCATTAACCTTTTTTTTTCTTTAGGAGTGAGAAACTTGTAAGTATTTAAACTAGATGTTTATTCATGTATTACCTACCCCCCCCCCCCCCCAAAAAAAAAAAGGCTTCTTCTCATCAAGACGTCTTTAACCCATTATATAAACTCTGTACAGCATATGTCAAATCGTCCTCTCAAGCGTGTGAGAGATATTCTATTGTGTATCAATTCTATTAGATCACACTTTTTAATGTGTGTACTTTGTACTAGATCTAAATATGACTGTATATTTTTATGTATGTATTCACAATGGTATGCACTTTACCTGACCTGTTAAAAATAACTTTTTTGTTGGTATTTATTTACTGAATTGTTCAATGTAACTTTTTATGTTTTTGTTTTATCCGGTGTTCAATTTACAGGGATTTATTGTCTGCTTATTTGTCAGGCTTTAATTTGATAAGATGATGCCATTCTACGAAATATGGCGTTAGGTCAGGCAGAAATCTACAGGCGAAAACTTCATGTGTTCTCTTCTTTTAAAAAATGTCACATGACCTGGTAGATTGTTGCATGAAACAAAAAGGTAAACCATCCAAAGTAACGAGGCTTTGAAGAAAATAAATATTATCACTCATCTTTTATTTTCGGTTTATGAAAATGTCAGAGGTTCTCAGCTTGTGGTGCCCATTATGTGGTCGGGCAATTGGGTTCTGCAAGAAAATTTTTAATTATATTGCAGTCATGTTAGAATCATCATACATGGGTGGCCTCTTAGCAAAGAAAATTTCTGACTATATGCGTACCGGTACTTTTAAAATACTTTCATAAAAGTAGTGGATGCAGTAGAAGCTAGACTAAAGCTGACTGACAGTACAATCTATTTTATTGGTTTCCTTTCAGTCATCGTGTCTATTGTATTGGATGGATAGAGAGTGCACGTAGGAGTCAATGTGTGTATATGCGTGTGTGTGTGTATATATATAAGCGTGTTATTTGAATGTAACAGCGACATATATTTTAAAATAAACATTTTCTTTTTCTAACGCCATCCCCAGTGTCAATCACAGCAGAATCAGGGGGAGTGTACCACGTGTAACAAAAATTAGTTTAAAAAAACAACACTTTTTTTAAATTTTACTTGCTACATTACTGAAACAAAAAAGATTATAAGAAATTCTAGTTTGGTGATATAGATCCAGACTTGAAAGCATTACAAGACAATAGTCTAGACTCGAGAACTGGACCTAGTTAGATCTATAGTGTTGGTATTGTGTATTAATAAACTGTTAAAGTATTAAATACTCTTGTATATTGCAACATTTAATTCTAGCAGTCTAGTTAATGATTTCCACAAGAGAAGGTCTACAAAATGTTCCTGGACGTCTATTTAATTAACTCTTTCCAGAATACATGAGAAAACTTACAATGACGTATGTTCAAAATAGACCAAATTTTGTTTTTTAAATTATAACGATCAAACCAGATTTTTCACTGTATGTCAATTAGCTTGTATTTTTTCTTTACAAAACTGTCAAATTTCTAGAAAAATCGTTAAAGGCATTTTCGAGATTTATGTCCAGGTTTCAGACGAGTTTGCCAGCTGATAATAATGCAATGATTTGTAGTAAAAGTGTGCAAACAATTTTTTTTTAAAGTTATAAAATGTGTTTTTCTTTGTTTTAGACAGTAAATTTAAATAGAATGTGTGACTGTATAAATACATATAGTAATAAATGATATGTTTCCCCCCACTAAACTATTGGGTGATGTACCGTGTTGTGTGTACACGTTGTCAAGAGAGTGGGCCACTGAACGTAAGAAGCCATACAAGTCTATTCTAATGAGTTGTGTGTCTGGGTGTTATTCATGTTTCACTGAGGCTCTTCAATTAATAAGTAGGTTTTCATATTCTCGCCTGAACTACAGAGCATACTCATCACCATGGAACACACAACTTAAAGAATTTTTTTTACATTTTTTTTTTTACTGAAATGTTTTTTTCTTGAGTCTTTGAATAAGAGATTGACCTTTTTACAAAACAATTAGATCAATTAGATACTTATTATAAGACATCAGTTAGGCCAGGTTCACATCTAACTTCACATTCACTTTCACCTATCCCTTGGTTGCTGGACCTTTGGGGCACCACACAGAATCTGTCAACTTTTTTTCTCCATTCTTCTCTGCCATTTGCTTCGATAGAATTTCATTGTGATATTCTTTCTGAAAATATTAAAACCTTCCTTTTAACCTGCCCGGGTGGACCACTTGTGATAGAATTTAATAACGATATTTTTCTGAAAATATTGAAGCCTACAATTTCCTGCCTGGGTGGACCACTTCGGGGGTCTTGTGTTGCTACCCATTTAGCCTAACCACTTCCTCTAATGGTCGTTTCCACACAAGCGCCACGATGAGGCAGAGTGGCGTGCTCGCGTAAGGCCGGCACTGCATTCACTCTAGTTGCAGTCACAAGATTCATCAAGCACAAAGTAACTTGAACTAAGAGAGATAATGTAAAAGTGTGTAAGTAGTTTGTGCGTATCTTTGTTATCTCCCCTGAAATGTTTTGTACCCAGTCGAATCAAATGTTGGTTTGTTTTTGTTAGTTTGTTTGACATGCTTCGAATGTTCCTTCAAAGCTGAAGATAATCTAAATCCTAGTCTTAACCTCCCGCAGTACGACGGGGGATGGCAGCGTTCAACCCAGGACCATCAAGACGACAGTCCACATACCGCACGACCAGGCAGCCATCCACACGACCAGGCAGCCATCCACACGACCAGGCAGCCATCACTCAGATCTTAACCGCTATATAATTTTACATAAATGTCTAATGTTTTGATAAGAGCCAGGTATACATCACGATTAGACACAGGTACGGCTAACGTTGCGAATCTGAATTCTTTTCTATCGAAAATCGCGGGTTCTACTGAATTATCTAAATTTAGACTTCACCTGACTCAATGATTAAAAGTTACCAGACATATGCGCGACAAGAAGAGGTACAAAAGAAAAAAAAGAGGGCAAAGCCGGACAAAGGAGGACCAAGAAAAAGTTATGAAAACCTTAAAAACTTGCCTTACAGTGTGTTTACTTTACAAGACTTTACAACTGCTCTATCATATTTCATAGACCAAGTGACTTATTCAAGTAGATCTAAGACACAGATAGCTACGTGTGGGATTCCATGATGTCAATTTTAGTCACATTGTTAAAAAAATGCCGCTTCCTGAGCCCACGGAGAGTCCACAGTGCATTGATCAGCAAAATGCTATTTCCAATGTTTGCAGTATGCCCGGGAATAAAAAGAAAACTTGCACCATGAGGGGCTGTGAGTAACACGCTTTTTTTTTTATTGTTCCTGATTTTACGGATACCTTTTATGAAACTTGTTATCTTTCTTCTGTAACAATCTATATGTGAATTTGTCTGATTAAACTAGAAGATATGAAAGATTGAAGTCGATAGATGGATATAAAGCTATAGCAATATATAACAGAATAAAATCCGCGGACATGTTTAAACTTCAGGTCTTAGGACAATGTCAGCCACACGGTGGACACAAGACTCCCGGATGCCCACGAGTAGACAAGAGTCCACCCATTGCACGGGCGGGGTATAACAAAGGAAAATGGCGTAGGCTCCCGGTGTCCTCGGCCTTCGGCCATGTGCAGCCAAGCATGCGGCGGGGGCCAAACGCATTGGAAACAGCAATGCTTTACATAGGCATTGACTCGGGTCTC
This sequence comes from Biomphalaria sudanica, assembly GCA_036873155.1. Lineage (NCBI taxonomy): Eukaryota > Metazoa > Mollusca > Gastropoda > Planorbidae > Biomphalaria > Biomphalaria sudanica. The sequence continues at coordinate 505,452 of JAZGLO010004754.1, forward strand.
TCTCAAACAGAACTGTGTTCACACAGATTTTTTTTTTTTTACTGTTTGGCATCCAAACAGGTTTTTTTTTCAAACTTTGAGCTCGAAGACCCTTCGGCTCAGCTCATAAGACAATCAAACGGGCCGGCCTTAGGCATATGCAAGCTTGGTAGCCGCCTACGGCTTCTGCGTGGTGGGGGGGGGGGGCTCGCACAGGACTCATATTTTTATTTTTACCTTTTCAAAAAGAAGAAATAGCGAAACTTGTGTCCATTGTTGCAGCAGTATAAACCTAGAACTAGGTTTTAAATACATTGCGTAATTTTATTTTTTCGCTGTCTAGTTTTTATATTTCTATTTAACTAGGAGTCACCAAATTCCCGAACGCTAGGGGCCTCCAGTTTTCTAGGGCCGGTCCTGATGAATGGAGGAGAGTAAGTGACAAACTGGAAAGTGGAAGAGAGATAGAAGAAAAAATATGTGCCCCCTGTGTCAAATGAATGTACATGTTCTGTCTGTGATCTTGCAAGGGAACCCGCTTCAGGGCGAGTGCTGGAGCATAATATTCAAAGAAAAGAATGCAGGAACGCATTAACCTCAATTAGGTTCTAGATATTTCATATTTATCGGATTTATTATATTTATTTATAGGGGAATAGCGCCATATGGACACAATGAACAACCCAGCGATCGTCAAGTTTGAACAGCTTATGAACAATTTTAACGTGAATTGTGTAAACCGTAAACTTACGTTAGTGTCCTATGTGTTATTGGCTATGTAATTTCCTCAGTACTGAATAACAAAAAATTCGTTTTGTACAAACTCCTTAGAACCGAATTCATGGTTAAAGATCCCTTCTTTAAATATTCTATAATTACTTGAATCTATGTTTTAAACCAATATACAAACCAAGCGTATAGCATTACTTCAAAAAAAAAAACAAGTTATTATTTAGCTTCTACAAGCTAAGGCCGCTTAGATTGAGGGAAAGGGGGGTGGATATTTTCCGATTTTATCTAGCTGGACTCTTTCCTGGCTTGACCATTTCTCAAACTTTTTATTAATTATGTTTTTGTCAGCCCTTTGTTAGAGTAGTGTTGGTGTAGCGAAAAGAAATGTCCTATCGCATTCGTAGACTCTCTGAGACCAGGTTTTTTTAGATCTATATCTTTACAGATGTCTGCATTTCAATAAACACATTACATTCTACACTTATCTAGTCGTTCATGTCAGCAGCCTCATTCGTGGGGTGTTCGAGGCAAGGACTATTACTAAACACAAAGATGATCTTAACTTGTGCTACCTCTCACTTCCCCCTCACATAACGGTATTGGCCAGTGATGCCTTCTTTATTAGACCTTTTCTATTGAGCGACTTTTATTTGTACTAGTATGAATAGTGCGCTCAGATTCCAAGAAAATACTTTATTATCGGAACCTTCCACTCCGTTATACTTTAACATTGACATCGGTTCTTCTTACTACGGGAAGAAAAATGAATTGCAGACTCCAGAGAAAGAATTGATGATGCTCAGAACGCAAGAAAACCATTGGAGGAGCTAACGAGAGTAGCCTACATTGCTGGATGAAGAGGGAAACTGATGCTTCTCCAACAGTCTCCAGAAAGAACCTCAACGGTTATACAAAACATTTTAAAATTATCTAGAAAACATTATTTGTGAAAAGAAAAAGACTTAACGTTTAGCGGGACGACAGCGCTAAAAGAGAAACATTGCTCATTTGCATTGGATGAAGTCGGGGGGGGGGGGTCTTTCACACATCTGATACGGCCAGCCCCCTCCTTTCTTAATTTAATTTTATGTGACTTGAAATCTTTTTATTAGGAGAAATAGTACAAGCTAGACTTAAGAAGAATGGGTTTCTAAAGCTAGGAAGTGTTACAAAGTTCTTTTCCCTGACCACTTGCTATGAGGGCGTACATTTTCTGTTCAAGATGGTAGTCACATTAAAATAACACAGCATAATGTTATACCGTCTCCGTCTAGCATTGGAAACATATTCAGGTGACGTTAAGTCTATTCATGGGCGTAGCCAGGATTTTTTTCGGGGGGAGAGGTTGGGGGATTTTTTTCTCACCCCCCACCACCCCCCGCAATATATATATATATATATATATATATATATATATATATATATATAATATATATATATATATATATATATATATATATATATATATATATACATGTTTGTGTGTGTGTATAATTAATCTGTATTACATTCTGACACTTCATTCTTTCGGAAGACGTTTATTGTACCCTAGAATAGGTTCTTCCTGGAGTTAGTGGAAAAATTGTAATTATATATGTGTGTGTGTGTGCGTGTGTGAGAGAGAGAGAATTTAAATAGTAATGTTGTTTCTCAACTTTCGGGAAAAAAAAACAAGAAAAAAAACAGTCATGTTGGGGCCTTTCTCTTGACAGCTATGGGGTTGGGGGAGAACCGTAAGCTCCCCCAGTTGGGTTCGGGGTGAATCCCCGACGCCAAGCGTTTTCTTGGATTCTTCACTGCTGAAACGCATTTCGCTGACATCTACAGCTCATTATTCATCCTATTATTAAGAAAGTCAAATCAAATAAAATAATGTAACATGGGGGCAAGGGCTGATGCTGAAGTGTGACTGACAATCGAGGAAATAGTAGCGTAAGTAAATCTTTATTAGGCTTAAGAGTATCATCATCTTAAGCGAGACCTCTTGTAGTAGGCCTGTTTTGGTCAGCATATGAATTTATAGGCCCTTTCTACATTGCAAATACCACCAATTTGTTCCTTGAAAAGATAAGATACATCACAGATTTAGATAACGGCTTTGAGGATCGCAGACCAATAAAAACATTTATTCGAAAAATAATATTTAAATAAAAAGCTCATTTGTAAGTGATGCATTTTGTTCAGTAGGCCTATTTGTAATGTTTTGTTATAGAACTATAATTCAAAGCTCTAAATAACAAAATTTGGAAGTGGGAGACGACATTAAGTGGACCAATTAGATTCTACTCGATATTATTTTTTTTTTCCATTTTTAGTATTCAAGCATACATTTTGAATTAACCCTAACCCTATTTATACAATAGAATAATATCAGATTGAGTAAAGGTTGGGAAAAGGCGACTAGGAAAAAATATTTGGGTACAGAACTCATCTCCTTTTTTACTCTTAAAATATTTTTATGAATTCTAAATTTTCCAAAACAAAGTGATAATGATAAAATTTGAGATTAGAGTGTGTGCGACATAATATACAAATGGGTTAAAATTTCAATTTGTAGCTTATATTACACTCATATTCAAATATTTTTTTTTCACAAACTATTATTTCTCCATAAAAATAGGCTCCCCCCCCTCACAATTGGCCAACAGGGGAACGACATATTATAAAGGTCGGTTAAAATATCATTAAAAAGTTATAATCATATTTAATTGATTCTGTCAACAAGCTGTGATTTCTACTAATGAATTGGACAGGCCCTCCACACAAAAGTTTATGGTGGTGGCGGGGTGGGGGGGTGATGCCATCGTCCCCTCCCCACCCCACCAAAGCGGTCAACATACTAGAGGAGGGGGGGGCGAAATAATCTAGAAATAGTTGAAATATAAATAATTAGTATATATTATGAACATAAGTAATACAAATTGTGTCATTGCTTGACTGAAACTCGTCCGTCCCCCCCCCTTCCCGATCCGCCAGTGTGAAGGGGGGTTTAAACTCAAAACCCCTTTTCGCCACGCTCATAGAAATTAGAGTGTGTAGTTTGTTTTTTTATATTGAAGATGTGGTCTTAGCTCTACACCCTGCTGAAATGGGGGGGGGGGGGTTAAACACAAAACTCCTTTGGAGTACGCTAATAGAATCTGATGACGGATGTAATGGCTAGTCTTGTATTGAAGAGGGGGTTTTATCGTAAATTTCGGAGAGCATTTTAAAATCACAATTTTCCTTAGCTATGCTTTTGACATTTGGGTATTGTCGTTTGCATTTTTTGTGTTTTGCTTTATAGAAGAGTGGGTTATGACTGCACAACCCCCATGGTAGGGAGTTTTTAAATCAAAATCCCTTGGCTGAGGGGGGGATTTCATTTGGGGGTGATTGACCCCCCCCCGGCCACGCTCATGTGAAATGATAGATCCTTATTAACTTCAAAAGTTCGATTTACTTTTTTTCTTTTCAAAAGAATTCAGCCTTTGTATTGATTTGACAAGTCATACTCCAATTTCCGATCAATGATTTTGTTTAGTTTAGTTTCAGATAGGTTTCTACCTTCTATCATTGACTTCTTCTTAAACATAGGCTAATAAGATATGAAAATGAGATGACTTTATAATAAGCAATAACATTTTAGTATTTATGACAAGGCTGTTCAGCATTTCAGTGGAGTATATGCTTAAAATTACTTGCATATATATTTACACTTCATTCATAGTGTCGTTGACGAAAATTTTTAGAGATAAACTGTATACACCAAATAGAGGTCAATGGAAGGAAAGAAAGAGGTGGGTAGATAATATCAGACATTTCTACAACTGCAAGTGACTCTAATTGTGAAAAAAAAAAGACGGAGTGAAATAGAAAGAGATGATGAACAGCAGTGGCGTCACTAGGGGTGCGTGGGTGCGGGCCGCACCGGAGGACACACAAAAGGGGGTGACACCCAAGTGAGAGAAATGCACTTTTGTACTAAAAGATAATTTTAAAAAATAAATGTCAGTGGACTGATACCCAAACATGTTTATGCACAATTAATATATAAATCTATAATGTCTTAAGGTTTTTCTGCTTAAAATAATTTTGACAGAAATCTTATCGAAATTTCCAAAACGTTACACAATATTTTATACATCCAGCAAAATTTTAAATTGTCGCTTCAGCTATAAATGAACTGCTACGATTTAAAGCATTGTTAAGCACTGACACTGTTAAAAAGCACCATAATATCAGGAAGTTAACCAGTAGTGTTTTCAAATGACATCAGTTTTCAGCCATTATGTGTCCCGAACAAATCAATAGATTAATGAAGAATATTCATTAGGCTTTAAAACAAGAAAAACATTTCATACCTAACAATTTGGACAATGGAAAATGAAAGAATAGAAGGTATTGGCGTTGAAGAAGTTATTGAAAGGAAAATCCAGAAAGGTCATATTTTTTTTTGCAAGAGCATTTTATTAGTTCGTGTACGCTTTAAAATTTTAAGCTTACAAACGTATAACTATATATTTTTTAAAATATAATTTTTACTTTTTGTTGTTTTTTTTTAAAATAAAGTTTCAATTTTGTACACACCTCGTTACAAACACAAGAGGATAATGAAAACTGTTACGACACAAGACTCTTCGAAATAATAATACACTCTCAGGTTATTACTCTATAAATAATTTACTATTACAACAAGTTATGTAATTACGAACATTTCATTTCTCTTCCTGTCCATTTCTCTCGGCTTCCCCTTTTACACCTCCCTTCCATTCATGACACCAATTCGCACCATTATTCATGCACACCGTGCTGCGCTACGACCGTAACAAAAAATTTTTCCGTAAGAAGCAAAGTACGTTCTGCTATAGAGCACATGTAAATGTTAAATGTATCTAATTTTAATAATCTTACATTTTAATGCTTCTAAAAAATTATTGATAAATTGTCATAAACTACTAGCTTAGAAAATAAAACCAACAATCCTATTATAGTTGTCTAACAATCAATGACTGTAGAATTAGCTCAATTCATTATGGATGAATAACAAAAGAAAAACCAGTGAGACTTATGTTTTGGGAGGGAGGGGGTGAAACCATTTGCTGACTGCACCGGGCGACACCTACCCTAGTGATGCCACTGTATGTATGTATGTATATATATTTTTTTTTTTTCTTCTTCTTCATCGTTCTCATCGTTTTGTTGGAGTGTTCATATGACTAGACCAATACATGAGATGAACTGCGCAGTGGTTTCCAAATCAGGGAGCTCTCCATATAGTTTTCTTTCTATTGGGGTGTTTTGGGGCCAATGTCTTATACGGGCCTCTTGATAAAGAGAGCAGTTTTGGAGGACGTGGTTGGCATTTTCTGGTGATACTCCACATGGGCAGATTTTACTGGTTCCAATTTTGAGCTTCCGTTGCATGTGTTGTCGCATTCTGTTGTGTCCGGTCCTGAGTCGAAGATTAGACGTTGGTTTTGTCGGGATAGCTTATAGTAAGCGTCATCTTTTTTGTGATTTGGATGGGAGCTCGTCCATTTCTCATTTATTTTATCTACAATTAATTTCTTCATTTATTCTGGATAGAGTGCAGAGCTTACTTGTGAGTTTGTTCTCCCACTCTTGGCGAGTGTGTCAGCCTTCTCATTTCCTGATAGTTGTATATGAGCTGGTATCCATTGAATAACAGTTTTTTTTTTTTGCTGTTGTTGTTGAGCTTTGTAAGTGCTGTTCTGAGGTTTTTAATATAAGAGGAATCAGAGTTTTGCAAGCTTTGGAGGGTTGTTTTCGCGTCTGTTAGAAAGACAATCTGACTGTGAGGGGAACTTGGATGATTTGCTAGGATGGTAGCAGCTAGTGCTAGTGCTTCCCTTTCTGCTCTGTGACTGTCAGAGAGCTCTCCAGTTGCAATGGATTTTTCTAGTTTTCGTCCATCTGGCCATTCGATAAGTATTCCAGCTCTTCCATTTGTGGTGGCTTTATGGGATGAGCCATCCGTGTAAACTCTGATCCACTGATTGCTAGGGTAATTGGTATTGTGAGCAGTGAGCAGGTCAGGCAGGCGCGAGTGGGAGATACCTATTCTCTTCTGCTCAACATTAAAATTTACCAACAGTAGGCAGATGTTAGCGCTACTGGGTGGGCTCAATCTGTGCACCTCGGTATGGTGACCAAGGGGCTAGAGTCGCCTAAGTAACCACACAACTAGCTATACTAACCTAAACTAAATGAAAGCAAGATAACGAAACTTTAGTTTAGGATAAATAAACAAACCGAAACTTTATTTACATAAAAATAAATGAATCAATAATAAAATATATACACTAAAATGACTAACCACTACTACTGAACCCATCAACTTACTAAAACCCTCTAAATCTACACCACTACAAACACTAACAAACTAACCAACTATCTAATACAAACTGATCAACCCAACTATCTAACTAAATCACTACAACTAATACACTAGTCTAGACCTAGATCTACACTAACAAACTACAATAAACTAGTCTAGATCTACAATATTCTACTACTACAACCAACTCATAACTAAAACTACAACAAGAACACCTTAGTTAGTACCTTACTATAGTATTTAGATAGTAATTATGAAATTTTTAGAAAAGATAGGGCTGATAATCATGGAGGAGTTCTTTTAGCAATAAAAAACACTCTTATAGCTGAAGAAATTACCTTACCTAACTCAAAAAACATAGAATCTACATTTTGTAAAATTAATACCACCTCAACATCCCTTATAATAGGCAGCATTTACAGACCACCAAATTCTAGTTTAGAATACATGCAGGAACTATGTAATCAGATTACTACACTTAAAGAGACAAATAAAAATGCAGTTTTTTGGATTATGGGTGACTTCAACCTACCTGATATAAATTGGAAAACACTAACCATAGATAAACACCAAAACCTTAAGGACATAAATGAGCTTTTCATAGAAACTTTACACAACCTAAGTTTAGATCAAATCATTAAAAAGCCAACTAGATTAAACAACACATTAGATCTCTTCTTAACCAACAGACCTGGATTAGTAGTTGATTATGATATTATCCCTGGTCTATCAGACCATGAGATCATAAAAATACACAGTCAGATAAAAGCAGTAGCCAATACAAAAACCAAAAGAAAAATCTTACTCTGGAATAAATGTAACCTAACACAACTACACCAAGCTGCATTAAACTTTCAACAAACATTCTTATTAGAAAAAGACATTAACCAACCAGTCGATGACCTCTGGAATTTCATTAAAATCCATCTTAAAAGCATTATAGAAAATCATATACCAACTAAATACACATCAAACAAAATAAATAAATGCTGGTTTAATAATAGACTAAAGAAGCTTTGTAAACAGAAGGAAAACCTATATAGAAAATTTAAAGCAACCAAGGCAGAAAGAGTTTACAAAAAGTATATAAAAATTAAACACCTAACCCAAAAAGTAAGCAGACAGCTGCAGAGTGAATACATAAACAATGTAATATCTAAAGATAACAACAAAAACCTATGGTCATACATTAAGTCTAAGAAAATGGAAACAACAGGCATAGCGCCATTAAAAGATGAACATAACATAATACATAATGATAATGAAACTAAAGCAAACATCCTAAACAAATACTTTGCATCAGCATTCTCAGCCCCAGGAGACAAAGACATATTTCTTAATTTGAACCAAGTAGACAACATAGAAGATTTAGTAGTACAAGAAAATGGAATTAAAAAACTATTAGCCAACACCAAACCAAATAAAGCGTCTGGACCTGATGGTATTCCAGCTAGATTACTCAAAGAACTAAGCAATGAGCTAGCCCCAGTGTTCAAAATACTCTTTCAGGCATCGCTTAACCAGGGCAGAGTACCAAAGGACTGGAAAGAAGCTAATGTCACCCCCCTATTTAAAAAAGGAGAAAAATCTGATCCAGGAAACTACAGACCAGTATCACTTACCAGCATCACATGTAAAATACTAGAACACATAATATGTAGCAACATCATAAACCACTTAGACAAACATAATGTCCTCACCCCATACCAACATGGCTTTAGGAAATATAGATCATGTGAAACACAACTAATAGGACTAATTGATGATTTCTCAAAAGGTTTAGATAATAGTGAACAAATAGATGCTATCTTACTAGATTTTTCCAAGGCTTTTGACAAAGTTCACCACCATAGTTTGCTTAAAAAATTAAAATATTTCGGCATTAACGGTCCACTGCATCAGTGGATTAAAGATTTTCTGATAGGGAGAGAACAAACTGTAATAATAAATGGCTCTAAATCAACACCAATAACAGTAAACTCAGGTGTACCTCAAGGAACAGTCTTGGGTCCACTACTATTTTTAATTTACATAAATGATTTACCAAATTGCATTAGTTCAGGAACAAAAGTCAGATTATTTGCAGACGATTGCATAATATATAGAACAATAAAAACAAAACAAGACACATATATTTTACAAAGAGAATTAGATGAATTACAGAAATGGGAATCAAATTGGAGCATGTCTTTCCACCCAGAAAAATGTCAGTTGTTAAGAGTAACAAAAAAAATTAAACAAATTAATTCCACTTATCTTATTCATGGCAAACCAGTAACACAGACTAAAAACTCAAAATACCTAGGTGTTATAATAAATGAAAAACTGTCATGGAATCCACATATTGATGAAACTATAAAAAAATCCAACAAAGCATTAGGGTTTATTAAAAGAAATTTCTATAAATCAAATAAGAACATAAAACTAAAATGTTATTTAACCTTGGTTAGGCCAATAATAGAATATGCCTCCACCGTGTGGGACCCCTCAGCTCAAGAAAACATTAAGAAACTGGAACAAACACAAAATAGAGCAGTGAGATTCATAACAAACGAATATTCACATTTGACTAGGGTAACACCATTAGTAAAATCACTAAATTTAGAAAGCCTTCAGGACAGAAGACTCAAAAGTAAAGTAGCAATTATACATAAAACACTGAACCATAATCTTCAAATACAAAAACAAAATTTAATAAAATACTCTGAAAGACACAAAATAAAGGCACATTCCTCGTCCCATATGCTAGGACAAATTTGTACAAATACTCCTTCTTCCCTAGTGCTATTAGAGCATGGAATGGGTTGCCTGAGCTAGCCAGAAAAACCAGTGACTTGGCAGAATTTAAGTCATTGGTTAATATGCATGACTAAATGCATGACGCGTAGGACGTAATCATCTTCTTTTTTGAAGTAACGTCTGTATTATATAAGATAAGATTAGTAGATCTATTCACTAAGAACAGAAACAGACTATAACTAAGTTTACTAATAGAACTCTAAGGCAACACTACACTAGTATCTACAGAGACAAAATAAATCTACAACAGCAGCTTAGAACAGTTAAAATCAACAGTTAAAACAGCAGTTACTTTCAGCAGCTAAAAGCAGTAACACAGCAGTAACAATAGCAAACTTACAGGCCGTCCCAGGTACAGGAATAAAAATAAGTACACGACAGACCACAAAGATCTTCGGCTGTCACACAGACATACTATACTGACCACTGGTCAACTGTACACCGAACTGTTTTTAAAACAGCGTGGCACACTTTTTGTACACCCCACCCTAACCTACACATAAGCGGAAGTACAAATAATACATTTGGCACTAGCCTATAAAAAAAATAGAATACACAAAAATATAGCTCTGGGAGCGCAAGCTCACAGTATGTAGAAAACAGTTCACTATTTCCTTGAGCTCTGTTGGTCTGTAATCAGATTTTCTTTTTATGTTTTCAATATGGTCCCTTATAGAGGAAGAGGGCTTTCGTCCCAGGGTGGAGATTCATTATAGTGTATCGAGAATTCCAGAGTAATTTTTTCAAGTTGGTGTTTCTTTTTTAGGTTTAGAGATTCCTCTATGAAATTGGTCCTTTTGAGACAGTTTTTTTGTGCCAGTTTTGTGGATTTTGTTCTGAGTGGGTGCCTCTCCAAGGATTCCAATTTAGTGAATTGGGAAAGGATTTTTATTTCTCTTCTTTCATCCAGAGAGATCAGGGCAGTGGTTTCCTCCATAGCTCTTATGGGTGTTGTTTTGATTGCTCCTGTCATTATCCTTAAATCAATATTTTGAACCTTGTCTTTTTTTCTTAGGTTGGTTTGGGCTGCTGAGCCCCATGCTGTGTCACCATATTCTAGTACAGGTCTTACATAACTGGTATAGGTCTTTTTCAGGATGTTGTGATTAGCTCCCCAATCTGTGCCAGCTAATTTTTTTCAAGAGGGATAGTCTCTGGATGCCTTTACTCTGTGTTTTATCTATTTGGTTTTTCCAAGTCAGTCTCGGGTCATCGGTGAATCCAAGATATGTAGGGCTGTCATTTTTTTCTAAAGCTTCCTTATCTAATGTTAATTTTATTGTTTGTTGTTGTGTTGACAGTGAGAATATGGTATATGTTGTCTTTTTTGTGTTGATGAACATGCCCCAGTCTGTGGACCAATTATTGAGTTCATCAAGAGCATCTTGTAATCGAAATTTCGATGTTCCGACATATTCTTCTGTGCTAATTAAGGCAAGGTCATCTGCATACATGCTGCTTTTAACTTTTCTAGGTAGGTTTTGATTTAGATCGTTTATGAATATTAGGAAAAGTGTTGGGGATAGGACTCCTCCTTGGGGGACGCCATTTTTTATACCCACTGTGTGGCTTCTTTGTCCTTGCATGCAAACTAAGGCTTTTCTGTTATTTAGGTATTCTTTTATCCAGTTGTACATTATGTGGGATATGTGATGCTGGATTAGCTTGAGTAAGAGACCTTGTTCCCAGACTTTGTCAAATGCTTTTTCCAAGTCGAGCTAAACAATTGTTGTTGGTTTCTTTTCTTGAAAGCCGTCTTCTATTTCTTGTGTGATGAAGGCGATTTGATCTTCTGTTGATCTGCCTTTTCTAAAGCCAGCCTGGGCTTCGGTGAGTAGGTTATTTGACTCAAGGATCCATGTCAGCCTTCTATTTATCCCTCTTTTCATCAGTTTGCAAGTACAGCTAGTGAGGCTGATGGGGCGGTAGCTATCCAGTTTAATTCTTGGTTTGCCGTGCTTTAGTATAGGGATCATAATGGCTTTTTTTCAGATGTTTGGAATTCTGCCAGATTTCCAGCTAGCATTGAATATTTGTAGCAGGTTTCTTTTGGCTTGAGGACCCAAGTGAAGAAGCTTGTCATTTGATATATATTTTGTCTGGGCCCGGGGCTTGTTTTGGTTTGAGGACTTTTAGGGATTCATCTAAGATTAGTGGTCATTCCCAATGAGTAAGCTGGATTGTTTTCCTTAATTTTATCTTGGATTTCTGAGTTTACATCTTTATTTCTACTTTCATATATATATATATACCATGGGCGTAGCCAGGATTTTTTTTCGGAGGGGGGGGGAGGTTGGGGAGAAAAAAATCCCCCCCCCCCCCCCGCCGCGGAAAAAAATATTTATATGTATGTGTGTGTGTGTGTGTACATAATCTTTATAACATTCTGACCTTTCATTCTTTCGGAAGACGTTTATTGTGCCCTAGAATAGGTTCTTCCTGGAGTTAGTGGAAAAAATTTTGACCCGCCGCCAAACACTATTTCTGGTATTAAAAGCCAACAAAATGCATATTCTGAGGTATCTACAGTGCATTTTCCTGCTATTAGAAAGTTTTATTGCAAAAACTTAATGTGCTATTCTTACTGACTTAGACCCTCCCGCGCCGTTCGGCGCATTTGCCGTCAAGCTTTCTCCACAAAAATCTGTCACTAGCAATGTCTGAAGCCTCTTCCCACCTGCTCTGAGGACCTCCATGAATGTGTGGAGCCAAGTTGTACTAGGATGTCATCGCAACTCTTCTTATGCCTAATTCATTTTGTCGGAGAACATGTTCCGCAAACCTCATGCGACGCTCTGTCACAATCTTACCAAGGGGTCGACTCCCAGTTCGTCATAGGATGTCCTTGATTTAGACCCGATCTCTATAACTGACTCTTAAAATCTGTCTTAGCCATCTTTGTTGAGCCACATTTAGTGTTTTTCAATTTCGGCAGATGCCTATTCACTGCACTTTATTAATTGAGCCCCGCCACTAGTAGAAATGTGTAACTTCTCTTGAATACGCTTTTGCAATTATGTGACTGTAGTTTGCTTTAGATTTTATATTGAAAAGAGATGTTTTATCGTAAAAATCATCTGTTGGGGGTTTTAAACTAAAAAATCTCTGGAGTTATTGTATTTTTAAAAACTTCAAAACCCCATTTAGCTACGGTCATAGAATTTGGTAACCGTAGTTCGCTTTAGAATAATATTGAAGATAGAGATTTTCCACCTCAAAACGTTCCGTAAGGGGATTTTAAACTCAAAATCCCCAATTGGCTTGGCTACGCTCAAATAATTTTAGTGTGTAATTTGCTTTTTTTTATATTGAATGGTATTTTTTAGCATCAAACCCCTCTGAAGAGGGTTTAAACTCAAAACCCCTTTTGGGAACAATCATAGCATTTTGAGTGTGTAGTTTGCTTTTTTTTTAACACTGAAGATGTATTTTTTAGCTTCAAACATGCTGGCAGGGGGTTTAAACTCAAAAACCCTTTGGCTACGCTCATAGATTTTAGAGTGTGTAGGCCTAATTGTTTTTTTTTATATTGAAAAGGTAATTTTTAGCTTCAAACTCCGCTGGAGAGGAGTTTAAACTCAAAACCCCTTTGACTACACTCATAAAATTTTGAGTGTTTAAAATTTGCTTTGTTTTTCATATTGAAGAAAGGGGGGGGGGGGTTGAACTCAAAACTGAGTCGAAACCCATTTAGCTACGCTCATAACATTTTGAGTGCGTAATTTGCTTTTTCATATCGAAGAGGGGTTTATCGTAATTTTTGGAGGGGGTTTTAAAATCAAAATCTTCCTTAACTGTGCTCTTGGAATTTAGGGATTGTCGTTTGCATTTTTTTGTTTTGTTTTATAGAAGAGGGGTATTTAACTGCAAAAATCCCTGGTAGGGGGTTTTAAACTCAAAACCTCCTGGTAGGGGGTTTTAAACTCAAAATCCCTAGATAAGGGGTTTTAAACTCAAAACCCATAGGCTGTGCTGGGGCAAGTGATGGTTTAGTATTAAAATCTCACCTAAAATAAACAAAATCAAAGGAAAAAATCAGTCACTTAATTCTGATCCCCCCCCAGGGGGGATTTCATTTGGGGGGGAGGGGGTTGAACCTCAAAGCCCCCCCCCCCCGGTTACGCCCATGATATATACATATATATATATATATATATATATAAGAAATAAAAACAATCATGTTGGGGCCTTTCGCCAAAAGCGTTTTCTAGCATTCTTCACTGCAGAAACGCATTTTCCTGACATCTACATCTTTTAGCATTCTATTAAAAAATAAAGAATGTTTTACTAGAAAAATATTCTAATATAAATTTAAAGGTCTTTACTACATTGCAAATACAACCGATTTGTTCCTTGAAAAGATAATAAGATACCCCACAGATTTAAGTTAAGGCTTTGAGGATCGCCGCCGAAAAAAAAACATTCGAAAAATTGTGTCATGTTGAGGCCTTTCACTTGACAGCTAGGGGGTCTGTAAGCTCCTCCAGTGGGATTCGGGGCAAAATCGTTTTCTTGCATTCGATCTTCACTGCAGAAACGCATTCTCCTAACATCTACAGCTCATTTTTCATCTTATTAAAAAGGAACCTTTTAAATAATGTTTTACTAGAAAAAGATTATAATATAAATTTATAGGCCCTTACTACATTGCAAATACAACCGATTTGTTCCTTGAAAAAATAAGATACCCCACATATTTAGATTAGGGTTTTGAGGAGCGCCGCCGAAAAAAAAAAATCAAAATAATTATATTTTTGAAAAGCTCATTTGTATGTGGTACATTTTGTTCAGTAGGCATGTTTGTAACTTTGTTTTGTTACAGAACTATAATTCAAAGCTCTAAACAAAAAATTGTGGAAGTGGGAGGAGAAATTATGTGGACCAATTAGATTCTTCTGTAATTTTTTTTTTTTTTTTTTTGCATTTTTAGGATTTAACCATAAATTGTGAGTTATAGTCCCAAATTTATTTGACTAGAAATTCATCAGATTGAGTAAAAGTTGGAAAAAGGCGACTAGGAAAAGAATATCTGGGTTCAGAACTCATCTCAATTGTTACTCTTAAACTGAAAAATTTCGTATGAATTCTAAATTTTCCAAAGCAAAGTCTTTCTTTAAATAATCATGATAAATTCATGTGCAATTACATAACCTCTGTGTGCCGGTACTCAGTGATGGATTGCCTAACTTTTAATTACTAATAAATTAATAACAAACGTTAAAATACAAGAAAAGTAATAATTGTTCTCCACATTAGAAAAGGTGCCGGTACGCTTACCGAGTATACGTCATAAAAAAGCACTAGATCTATGTAGGTCTGTGAAGTTAATGATACAGATATTGATCGTATTTTGTTTTGCATTTTTTTATGAGTCATATAAGCAACAGGAAATGACCTTTATTCTCGTGACCGCATAGACATGGCGAATCTATTTTGTTTTGTTTTTTTTATGTATCGAAATCTCAATAAGCTAATGAAAACACAGAGATAGATCTAAATTCTAAATGATTTTGGCCTTTTAAATAGAGTTGAGCTATAGATGTATAGATCTAGATCTAATTATAGTCTATATAGATCTAAAGTCAAGATTCTATTTTCTAGATTCACTGATTCAGTTACACTGTTACACTCAGTCACTGGACTGGTTTAAGTAATAAGTTTAGTGGTTACAGTTATGAGTTAACTTACACTGTTACAGTACTAGATCTAGAAAATAGATCTACTCAATTAGAGTCAATTCAACTTTTTCAATTAGTCGACTCACTGTCTTGTGTATAATACTAGTCTATTCTATTCTAGATCTAGAATTCTAGTATCATTAAAAATTAATACTTTATTTTTAGTATACTATAACTATAATCCTATAAATAGATCTAAAATCTATTATAGATTATATTTATTATAAATTATATCTATAACAAAGATCCTGGTGCAGTGGTGGTGGAGTTAAGTAGTTACTGTTAAGTGAAACTGTGAGTAGTTTAGTCTTAAAGAATTTTATAAACAAATTGATCTATATTAGATCTCCATTGATAATTATACATTGCCGACATTGGATCATAAGATAATATAAGATCTCAAATATGATGAACATGAATTCTGCTGAAGCTGGGGACTCACTCATATTTTCATTAAATGAAAGTAATGACAACAATAATACAAATGCCAGTGCTAGTGCTCCTGCATCATTACCAAACATGCCACCAGACTCATACCAAATGACATCTGAGGTTCATGTAACGTTTGCCCCTCAAAACCATAATCATACATCATACAAATCGGATAGAGAAAGTCACTCTGGTCACAGACCACCACGATCACCAACTAGAGGTTGCAAAGAAAATTCACCACTGTTGGGACCAAAGTCAGACTTTGAACACTCATTTGAATACAACTCATTTCCAGATGATCCATTTTTTCATGAAACTGTATTAGCAGCTGAATTAGCCATTGAGGCCAATGTATGTCCAGAAAGAATATATCAGGGTTCAAGTGGAAGCTACTTTGTAAAAAATACTGAACAGGTAAGTATACAACATTAGTTGTTGAAAGTTAGGCAGTCTAGGAAAACTATGTTAAAATGACAATACACTTAAATAAAAACCTACATTGTTAAAAAAAACTCTATAATAAATGATTACCTACCACACCAAATTTATCATTGTACAAGTAGTATCAGATGCCATAAATTTTGAAAGGTAGAAACATAAAATTTACTATTGAAAAAAATCTGTGACTTGTGATGTTGATTGGTTGTATTAGCGATCCAAAATAGGGTCAAGACAGGTTCTTTTCTGTGTGTTGTGTAAGATCACCATGAAGTAACCTTGACTAAATTGAACACATGCAATCTAATTGTATGCAATTGAAATGACCAGGATTAATCAGTGTTTCATTTCAAAGAGTAGGATGTGTTTTTTTATTTTTAAATCATGTTTGAATATTGTCTCTGTTATATATATATATATATATATATGGAACCCGCGCTAATTCAAGGTGTATAAATTATAAAATTTAACCATTTTATAACTTAAAACAGATTTCCCCAGCACTCCTGCCGATTTACCAGGAGCTCCTGGAAATCTCCCAAAATTGCAAAATATACGAAAAAGTCCTTAAATATATAGACAAAAATTGCCACTTGGGGTGTCATTCAATATGGAAAACGCCAATCCTACGCGCGATAAATAAAAACGGCATTATGCATTAATTTTGGAATCTGGTGAAAGAAGCTTCTCATGCCTCAAACTAATGAAGAATTACTTGAGGTCAACAATACCCATAGATAGATTGAAACATTTGGTAATTCTTGAGCGGGATCTATGTGGGAAACATAATTATTATGATATACTGTATGAGGCTCGTAAAGTAATTCTATATGTAGTAAAAAATGAATAAAATGGATCTAATAGACAAATGTATTTTCTAATTCAAACTCTTAAATTTCACTTATTGTCCGCTTCCCTACCCAAACTTGGCCCCCCGAAATTCGTTTCAAATAGGGCCCCACAATGCTTAAATCTGGCCCTGCTATTTAGTGCTTGTAAAATGTTTGTTTATAAAATGTTTTACATGTTTCGGATGTTTCTTCAGAGTTGAAGATAGTTTACTTTTTAGTCCAAACCTCCCGCAAGACGAAGGGGGGTGGGAGCGGGCAGGGTTTGACAGTCCAGCGCGCAGCCATCCGTAGTGAGCTCTTGTTTTTTTTCGTGGTGTGACTATTCGCAGAAATAAGAGAGTGATCTTTCCTTTACTTCTTGTTTGACCTGTTTAGGGAAGAAGAGAATTATATATATAGATGTTAGTTTTAGGCTCATACAAATGGGGAACACATTGTCTTGGTAAAAAATGAAAAAATTTACATCAATCGCTATGGTTACTGTCAAACTACCTAGTTGAGTAAAACTTGTGTATATAATATACATACATCTATTTTGTATCCCTGGGATAATATGTGCACACTGAGTACTCTCTCAACTTTGTGATTCTGTTTATTTAATTCTCTGTTAATTGGAGAATATTTTTTTATATGTATTACTCTGCCTTCAAAGATGATTGGTGCTATCTATCTATCTATCTAACTATATATATATATAAACAATCTTATACAATGGCTTATAAATTTCAATGAACTTTCTTGCTTCTTTTGCATTACATTACGCTTGAAAGAGTAAATCTAATATATCTTTTTTTTTTTGAGAACCTTCTAAGAAAAAGCCAAATACAAGATACACATAGAACTTATTCTTCTTCGTTCTCATTGTTATGTTGGAGTGTTCAGATGATTAGACCAAATACATGAGATGAACTGCGCAGTGCCGGCAGTGGTTTCCAAATCAGGAAGCTCTCCATATAGTTTTCTTTCTATTGGGGTGTTTTGGGGCCAGTTTCTTATTCGGGCCTCTTGGTAAAGAAAGCAGTTTTGGAGGACGTGGTCGGCATTCTCTGGTGATACTCCACATGGGCAGATTTCACTGGTTCCAATTTTGAGCTTCTGGTACATGTGTTGTCGCATTCTGTTGTGTCCGGTCCTGGGTCGAAAGATTAGACGTTCATCTTGTCGGGATAGCTTATAGTAAGCGTCATCTTTCATGTGATTTGGATGAGAGCTCGTCCATTTCTCATTTATTTTATTTACACATAGAACTAAAAGGAAATTATTTATATTATAATCCTAACCATCAATAAATTAAATGCCATATATAGATATGGATATTATATCACTATGCCAAAGAAAACATTCCAGAGATTAATTTAATACATAAAGCAGAAAGTTAGGCGTATGTATGTATGTATATCTGAAATAAAAATCTGCACCGTTTAACAAATCTTAATAAAACTTTGCATATAAGTTCTTTACATTATGGCAGAGACCGTAGAGAATGTTTAACGTTCCTCCCACAACCGGAGGGCCCTAAAAATATGCAAAAAGTACCTAATTTTATCTCAATTAAAGAACAAAACTTTTTAACAAATCCAGTAAACCCGTTCTTGGCAAAATAAAAAAAATGTGAAAGGAACATTCTCCATGTTTGACATAGATCTAAATTCAATGCAGTAGATCGGTAATACCTAAACTAAGGCCTGCAAGTCATATCCGGCTAGTACCAACTAAAATTGAAGAAGGTTTGGGCTGGTTTTTTTTTTGTTTTGTTTTTTTGTAATAATAAAGTATATACCCAACTAGGAATAAGCATTCAACCTTTTTCCATTCAGCTGAGGATAGAAAGGGGCTATTTTAAAACAAATTGTTGAATTTTTAATATCTATTATTAACAATTTGCCCTGAGGAATATTGAAGAACCAGTTAATTTTTAAATTAATTGTTTTAGAATAATTCAGATTACTATGATTTGTGTGTTTTCATTTTATCATGGGAAAACTGTTGAAACTCAGAGGCAAAAATTATGAGATAATTATTTTTAAAGACAAAAAAAGTTTAAACATTCTTAAGATCCACTTTATTTTCATGTCTGGTCTTAAAAATAGCAATTAAACGAAAACCATTCTATGAATTTTGAATTTAAATGGTTTTGGTTTGGCATGGCCATTATAAAATTCAGAAAGCCATACCTTCTTATGGCTAGTACTTTGATAGAAATCATATTTATACACTTTTTGATTAATAATTTATTTAATTGAATGCAATCACACCCATTTCCTTTTATTCAAATTAACCATGATCATTTGTTTATAAACTTTTGTTTTTCCTATGCTTCCATTAATAGTGTCTGTTGTATACTTATAAAGGAAGTCACTCAGTCTCTCAATTTGTCTGTTTATGACTATTTGTTTCTATAAATGTCAAGGAAAAAGGTGTGATATATTTGGCAAACATAGCAGCTATATTGCTCACACCATCTAACAGTTACTTGATGCAGAAAAGTAAAGTTTTTATTTTTAAGGTCTATTTAATTATTATATTTGTCTTTCTGTTTTTTTTGTTTTTATTAACCAAATCATTATATGATGAGTTTTAGAAAAGATTAGCTCATCAATGGTTTATGGGGAAAAGTAACTGTTTTTCTGATTTTGCCAGAGGAATACACATGTATATATACATACTCTTGCTTCAATAGATTGCAAATATAAGGGAGAGAAAAAAATTGACCCTGTGTTTAAATGATATTAAGAAATATAGAGTTTTTAAAACAATAAATGTATTTAAAGTAACATTTTTAATTAACATCTTGTTATTCTTTGTTAACATATTTTTTAAAAACATTTTATCATTGACTTCAGATTATCATGTAAGAAAAAATTACTAAACATTAAACGAATTTTTTTGTTGCCTAGGAGATAAGAAACAGCTTAAAATTAAGTTAATAGTACCAATGTATGGTAGAACCATTGGACTTAAAAACAGATGTCTTGGACCTAAGTCTTTGTATAGATATCATTAACTATTTGAAGATGTTACCAGACTCTCTAACATTCAAAGATCACATGATGTGCTAGGCCAAGGGTGAAGACTTGGGGTTGTGTGATGGTCACATCATATCAGTGAGCCATTGGTCACAAAAATGGAAGAAAGGTGGACATTAATTCCACTCAGAGCACATTAGATATTGTAAGGTTTATCTTATGGATAAAACAAATAGCAATTCAGTGTTAAAAAGTGTTTCAAAAGTAATTGATGAGATAGTAGCCTATAACAGATAAATTAAATTTTTCTTCTCATTTACTATTTTTTATATGGTAGAAACAAAATCAAAGCCTGATTTGATTAAGTCTACAGGTTATATGGTTATAGATAGGGGTAATTATATTCTTTCAGTGTAATTATATTCTTTGAATGAACCGTTGTAATTTATGGGATAAAAATGTGTAAAAATGGTAATACAAGTGAAGCATTTACTTAATGCTAATTTTAAGTATATGTTAATTTATCAATGTAAACATTGTTAACAGTAAAAATAATGCCCAGATTAAAATGGCGAGATTATAATTATACTGATGATGAAACTCTACTGTGCCTAAAATACGACCTAATGTATAGGAACACACTTCCTGTTATCGGCCTCTGCTGTTTGTTGTGTGTATGTGTTGTTAACGTCACATGCATGTTTATCATTTTCACTGTGTAGCATAATTCATGTTAGGGTGCAGCTGTTGCCACCGGTCAGAATGGACTTTTTATGTGTTAACAGGTGTTTGGGTCTAGACTAGTCTAGATCTTTAATAAAAAAAATAATAAAGAATCTAGACTCTAGATTTTTTATACTAATTTAATTATAAAATTAATATTTATATTACATTAGACTAGATTAGTGACTAGATTCTAAATTCTAGATGGTAGATCCTAGATCTAGATCTAAATGACTAATTAGATCTATCATGATCATTTCTAGGCTCTAAGTCAACTATTAGTATTTCTAGACTCTACTCTAGATCTAATTTATTCTAATCAAATCTAATCTAGAATCTTTTTGTTTAAGTCAAAGTCAGTTTAGTCAGGGCCACGAATTCTTTTGCTACTAAATAATTTCTAAATCTAGAGTTAGAGTAGTCTCAGTAGTACTAGTAGATCAATGTTTCTATGTCTATAATAAAAAGAAATATAATCTAAATCTAGTAGTGGTAGTAAGTAGTTAATAAGTAGATCTAGAATCTAGTTATCAGTTGTCAATCTAGTATCTAGATTCTACAACTAGAATGACTAGGAAAAAGAATCTTTCTAGATTCTAGACTAGTGAAGTGCTAGTAGTGGGTCTATAATTCTTATTAATAATTATTTATAGTCATCTCCAATTAATTATTTTTTCTTTTTTTCATTGTTTAATTGTGCTGTTAAGGCTTTGACTTTAAGCCCTCATTTCATCTATATATATAAATATGATTATGTAGAATGCTTTTTGATATTTTTTGACATGTTACTTATGAATTATAATGTATAATTATAGTGTTTCCTCTTCCACTTTGAATTCTTGATGATAAATCTTATAATAGGCTATATTGTAAATCTGTGTGTGTAGGCTACTTGGCTAATAGCGCTTCTATTGGAAGTGGGGGATGTAATATTATAATATTATTCTGCGCATGACATAATGATCAAAGGCCAAGGTTTGGTGGAAGCAGTGAAAATCATTTGAGAGATAGAAGTGCAATTAGAATAATTATGACCATCAAAGGCAAGGTGTGGTGGAAGTACACTATGTTTCACTTTACTTTATTTTTCAATCGTTCTTTCTTGAAATGGGCGTGTCATTTTTAGCCTTGAAATAAGTTTTTTTTTCTAATAAAGGCTGACTTCACCCATATCAGGATAACACTTTTTTTTTACATTACCTCAATATTTAAAAGTAAAGTTCCCCTTTCAGACCTTGTGATTTATAAGGCAGATGTTGTAAAGGTCATCTGATTCTGTGGCCTACAGTTTACAAGGGTGATATGTGGACAGCACAACGACCAACTTCGTTTACTTTTCCCCAACAAATGTACCCATTAGAGCTGGGTGGACTCAAGGCGCCCGAAGATCCAGAAATTAAAAATCCCAGGATTCGAACCCCGGACCCCAGTTCGGAAGTCAAGCGCTTTACCTCTCAGCCACCGCACCTCCACCTCTATATATATACATGTTAAATTTTTATAGTTTTTAATAGCATTTAATTTTTATTTTATTCTTATCTAATGTGGGAAGCGTGATTGAGAGGCTAAGTGCGCTTGAACTTGGCTTGGCTACCTAGAAGGGGGCTCGAGGTTCAACACTCGACTTGGGCAGCACAGAAAACCAACTCCTAAATAACAGGGGATGGAATGACCGGAAACCTAGACTAGTACTATCTAGATATATGTAAATAATAAATCATCTTAAGTTTAAGACTTACTATTGAGCAATATTAGACTAAAACTAGATAGAGCATATATATATATATTATATAATAATAATAGTATATAAATATAATTATATCTATATCTAGATTCTAGGTAGAATTATAGAATAGTCTATTTAACTATGTCACTCTATCTTGTATCAAGTTGGTCATGACTTAAAGAATTGAAACTAATTATCCATAACTATAAAACCTTCACTTTTCATATAACCACTTTGCTGGCACAGTTGTTAGTGTATTGGCTTAGAAAGCTCGAATTCATGTTGTACCATTTTTTTTTTATAATTATAAAATACATTAAAAAGGCGATCATGGTAACCTTCACCCAGATACCCACTTCTCTCTGTCTCTCTCTCCACCCCCCCCCCTCCCAACTGGTCCAGACAAGTGATATGATCATAGTGCATTGAGAAAGCTAAAAGCATTAAATTGTTCTAAACAAAAACAATTGGCAAAAATATCACAGATTTATTATTGTTAGTTTCAATCTATTACAAATTTAATGACATGACTGATCCAAACTAATTGGTACTATGACACTTAATATTAGCTTCGTTTTTTTTTTTTTTTTTTTGTTATTTTGCTTGTTTATTTACTAAAGTAGCTCTACATAGATACCTAGTACATTTATCTATATAAATGACCTTTACAATCTAGAGTAGTCAGTAGTTACTTTACTAGAAATAAAGGCACTATCTTGGTATATTCATTATTATATTGTTGACATGTGGATCTATTTCTTCTTACTAGATCTAGATATAAGAATCATAATAGTAAGAAGAGTACTTCTAAATTCTGCTTTATTAAAAGTTATTTAGTTAAAATATATCTAGATCTAAGCCCTTTAGACTTAAATTATAATAAATATAACTTTGATTCTAAATCTTTTGATTTTGTTTTGTGATTTAAATTTAATCTGTACACAAACATTTAAATTCAGACCCTATCTAGTCATGTAATAGCTATTAGGTTCTAGCCTTGAAATTTAAATGATGACAGGGAAAAATAAAAATAATAAATTAGATGACATAAAATATAGTTTTTAAGATGTAATTATATATAGATTTTTTTTTCTTGGAAAAGTAATTTAGTTTATTTTCTTGGAACTGTTTTAGTTCCTGTTTGTATTTTTAATTTGTGATGTGTATTTTGAAGTATAATGAAGCTATTTATTTGAAAAAAAAGAAAAGTATATGTGATTGTTATACATTTCACATAATTTGTGCCATAAATAAATATAATATATTATAAAATATACTACAGATTAAAACTTGATTTTTATTGTAAATATTTATGCCAAAAGTTATGCCCCCATTCACCTTCTCGATTTCCGGAAAGTAAGCTTAAATAAAAACAGCTCTAATGCAGAAGGATCGTATCAAAATTTTAAAGTAGGTCTAAACTTAACTTAAAAAGGTTCATGGAAAAAAAAAATTTCCAAGAAGGAATATCAAATTATTCAAGAAATTCGTTGAAGAAATTCAATGTATGCATACAAAAATCACAAAACAATATGTAATGGTAAAAAGTTGCTACATCACATCACAACAAGAAAAAAAAAAGATTTATTTTTTTAATGTTTTTTTTTTTTTTAAATTTAAGTGCTTAACACAGTCTCTGAATACAGTCCCCCCCCCCCCCAAGATAGTGTCACATAGTTACAATTGAAACACTATAGTTTTATAGGACATCAAATGTGTTTGAAAATTAAATTAAAAAAAAAAAAGTCAGAAAAATAATGATTGAAAAAAAAAAGGAATTTTTTTCTTTTTAACACGTCATAACTTTGTAACCTTGCAAAATAGAAGCTTGAAATTTTAAACACTTTAATTTAATTAGTCAATTTCAAATTTATTTGAATGGTCCCTATTCACAATTAAAACAAAAATATGTTTTCCTCTGTTTATTGAATATATAAACTCAATGAATATGCAGAATCGCTACATGTTTTATTGTTAAAATCCTCCCTATATTTTGGTTTTCTGGCCTAGGACAGAAGACTTACAATTTATTGGTAAAATTATTGTGCACTTCACAAATACTAACACTGACTATATTCTAGTTTAGGCTTATTATCTCTGGATAGTTTTCCATTAAGTTTTCTTCTTGCTACTTTATTTAATGAAGGACTTCCATAAAAGTGATGCGGAGTGTTTGTGTAGAGTAGCTATGCCATCAGGTGCAGCTCACAATTTTATTTTAAGACAATATTTAAGTCAAAAGAACAATGGAAGAAGAAAAGTCAGACAGAACTAAGATAATAGACAGGCATGAATCAGTGAATGGATCAGTTGATTCTAACACAACAGTATCTTCATATGTGAATAAAGCTGTTGACTACGAGTCAATAAGTGGGCCTATAACCTATAACAATTTCCCTAAAGACCCTGATTTCGCAGCAGTTGTTAGGGAAGTTGAGTTGGCTTTGGACCGTGGCATTGAACCGAAACTTAGTTCCAAAGGGACAAGTGGCTGTTACTTTATGCAAGATCAAGAGAAGGTATTAGACTAGATTCACATAGTTTAAGTTCCTTGAATAGATGTTTTTCAAGAATGCATTTATTTCCATCAACCTTTGTTGTATATATATATATATATATATATATATATATATATATATATATATATATATATATATATATATATATCTGTTATGTGGAGTTTTTTATATTTTTTTATTTTTATATGTGTTTGGTTTTAAAGAATACTGCTAAATCTTATATCTGAATGGCATTTTTGTTGTTTCAAAATTTAAATTAAACCTGCGGACATTAAAATTTACTGACATCTTTCATAATGTCCTGAAAAATCATATTTCTGTTACAAGTTACAAATAATTCTGTAAATAGAATAATGGTGGTGGATGTACTTGACTTTAGTTTCAGAAATACCAAAACAAAGAGTATGTTGATTTTTTTCTTTTCAGAAAATAATAGCTGTGTTCAAACCTAAAGATGAAGAACCTTATGGTAACCTGAACCCTAAGTGGACCAAATGGATGCATAAACTATGTTGTCCTTGCTGTTTTGGAAGAAGTTGCCTAGTGCCTAATCAGGGTTATTTGTCTGAAGCTGGAGCTAGTTTAGTTGATCAAAAGCTTGGTTTGAATGTTGTACCAAAGACTAAGGTAACTACATTTCTGTCTCAAACACTTTTAGGTGAAAAGATAAAGTAATAAAATATCATTTCATGAATATACATGTAGTTGTAAGCCTTGTTTGTTGATAACTTTGTGTGTTGTTTTTTTTCTTTTTTTCTTTTAATACAGGTGGTGCGTCTAGCAAGTGAGACCTTCAATTACAGTGCAATAGATAGGGCTAAGGCCAGAACAAAAAGAAATATTTACAATAGAGTCCCTAGTGTAGGAAGGCACTTTAACAGAATAGGTTTGCCGCCAAAGGTTTGTGAGCTAGTGTCATCATTTGCTTTGTGTGGACTCAGTCCTAGTCTAATGTTTCTGTCATTAGTTTATTTATAAAAATCTGTAAGTGTTATTTAATGCTTCTTCATTGCCATGTTTTATGACCTAGAATTTCATGTTAGCCTTCCCTACACTATTCTTGTTCTTTGATTTATTTATTTTTCCTCCAAGTTTCTTATTGCATTCTTCTCATTTGATCGAGTTAATAAAAATATTTTCGACTAATTATTAGCCAATTGTTTACAGCACCATTTGTTTAGATTGATTTAATCAAGAGATGCTCTCAAAGCATTTAAACATGATACTATTTTTGCTTAGTTTGAATTGTAATTGTCTAAATAATATTGAGTATGCTCACTTTTTTTCATAAGATGAAACTAGATTGAATCTTAAGTTTC
This sequence comes from Biomphalaria sudanica, assembly GCA_036873155.1. Taxonomy (NCBI): domain Eukaryota; kingdom Metazoa; phylum Mollusca; class Gastropoda; family Planorbidae; genus Biomphalaria; species Biomphalaria sudanica. The sequence goes on from JAZGLO010004754.1 coordinate 531,954, forward strand.
AAATCCTGCAATTACTGCCAAGTTGAACAATTTTTTGACCATATTTTTAAATATTTTTTCCATTCCCTTAAGATCACTGTGTGTCAGCTGATAAGAGAATAGATCAAATATTAATAGTACAGTTTAGCTGATACCACCAGCAAGACTTAAGTTGGGGGGCTGACCCAGTTAAATGTAACTGTACTGCTTGTCTAGTTGAATTAGTTTTGTACAAGATAAAAAGGAAACACATGCTTAGTCTAAACATATGAATATGTATGAAACATCAGCAAATTGTTATGATTGAGTAGTCCACCCTGTTTATCACTAACCAGTGCACTTGGTGTACTCTACACCATAAGCTTTGTAGGATCAGTCAATATAACCAGATGTGAACAAAAAGGCCCCAAAACTTAAATCAATACATTGCAATCATTTTTCTTAAATCCTTTTAATGTAATCTGACATGAACATTTTGTCTGATTTTAATGCTTGTATTAACAAAAGTACTTTAAGTCAACTAGTGTCCATTGACAGTTCACTTTAAAGCATTTATAGGTTTAGTTTAATATAACATGAGGATTTATTTTCAAATTTAGTAACCTAAGTTAATCAGTAGTCAAAATATGTTTGAAATTTGTGCAATACTTTAAAAGTTTATTTTTTATTTGATGACATTTTAAAGCACTGTTAAAACATTTCATAGTTTATTTTTAATTACTGACATTTAATTTTTAAAGCACTGTTAAAACATTTCATAGTTTATTTTTAATTGCTGACATGTAAAGCACTGTTAATACATTTCTTCTTTGTCTTGTGTTAAAATTATTATTTTTTTTTTTTGTTTATACCACAGATTGGCTCCTTCCAGTTGTTTGTTAATGGCTACAAAGATGCAGACTATTGGCTGAGGCGGTTTGATAGCGAGGCTTTACCCGAGTCAACTGCTAACAAATTCCAGCATCTCTTTGAACGTGTTGTCGTTTTGGATTACATTATACGAAACACAGGTAAAATATTTGTTGATATTAAAGTAAAACCTCAAACTGTGTGTTTCTAAATTATAGTGTATCCAGGCTATCACTTTATGTTACTTTTCCAGGCTATCACATTATGTTACTTAGAATGTGTTAAACAAATCTTAATGGAATGATATCCAGTGCATAACATAAAATTATTAAAATGTAATAATAATAATTACTGTAAAAAATGGTGTTTAGGACAGGCATTTTTCCTTGCTCACACCAAATTTCATTCTCCCAATCATTGTCTTTCTTCCTGTTTTTCTCTGTTTCTATTCAGATCCACACTCTCTTCAAATCTGATAAGGCTAGTAAGAGCTGGTGTGACATAAGATAAAAAGAATATAATTTTACATGTTTCGTTTGTTCCTTCATATTAGAAAATTATTATATCCTAGACGAAACATCCCTCAAAACGACGAAGGACTGCAGGGGGGGGGGGGGGTGAAATCAGGACGAGGGTACAGAGTGCATACCACATGACCAGGCAGCCATGCTGATTGTGCACATCCATCTGACAGACTTTACAACTAATATTGTTTCAACATTTTAACATCTTTTATTGCCACTAGAATTACATGTCAATTTATTGACACTGTATAATTAACTAAGAATAGGACAGCAATGCCTTGAGACTTGCTTTGTAATCACCTTTTTTTTATTATTGTTATAGAGACTTACCATAACTTTGTAAGCTTAATTTTTATGCTCAGAATTTTTTTTTAGACAGGGGAAATGATAACTGGCTTATAAAATATGAGCCTGCATCAACAAAAGCAGGATCAAGTCAAGCTGACATAGAGGTACTTCTGCAGTACATTAATCCATTATCTTTTCATTTGCTTCATGCCAGTGATAGAAACATTTTCCTAACAATGAAAGAAATATCTCTTCACACTTAATAAGTTAATCTTGACTCATTTTTAATTTAATGTAAAATTTGATGCACACATAGCCAACAAATTTGAGTTTTAAAATGTAATCTATAAAAAATATTGAGCCTAAGTCACATTTGCTATTAGGAATTATGTATATAGATTTCCTTATCATTTGATCTATATTGGTAAAACAATGGTAATAGCTTTTGGCAGCAAAGGATATTTCAAAGAATTGTTTGTGACAAATTTTTATATTTATTTCTTTTTTTTCTTCTAAGCTTTTCACTTTTTGTTTTGTTTTTTGTTTTTATTTTTAAAAATATAATTTTAAGTCATTTAGAAATAGATATATTCATAAAAAGTTATTTCTTTCGTCTATTGGAAGAATTGGATATTACATTATGTTATTTAAAGACTTTAGTTTAAGTAAATTTTTTTTTTTTAATGTGACCAAAATATTACAAAATACATGACTGTAAACTTTAAGGAAAGAAATGATCTATAATTCCAGGATGCAGAATGGAGTATGGTAGAGAATCCAGAAATATCAGTGGCTGCCATAGATAATGGATTAGCCTTTCCATTTAAACATCCTGATGAATGGAGAGCTTGTGAGTTTTAATTTATTTACAACGAATTTTGGTTTTAATGAAATTACCTTTTATGGTAAAGCCTAATTGTTTGATCTCTATTCTCTCCCTCCTGATCAGATCCCTATCACTGGGCATGGCTACCTCAAGCCAAAGTGCCATTCTCAACAGAAATTCAGGAACTTCTTCTAGACCAACTTTCAGATATGAATTTCGTTCAAGATCTTTGTGATGATCTTTATGATTTATTCAAAGTAAGTTTGGGGTTAGCAGACCTGCCTACCGTTATGCAAAATGCGTATTCGTTACGCAAAATCTCCACTAACTGAGCGTCAGTACCAAATACGCATTTAACCCATCGAGTTACGCATTTCGTATCCTCCCCCCCCCTCTCTTGCCTAGCTTACGATCGGTCACAGAGGTCACGCTAAGCAGTCCTGTTGAGGGGGGGGGGAACAGAAAATGTGGGGGAACACATAGTGTCCAGATCTATACGTTGATTGGTTCTTAAAAGCAATTAGATTTAGTCTAGAAATGAAGAACGCGAGAATGAGGGAGTGGCGTATCATGCAGGTTGGTATGTTCATTAGTAGAAATTAATTATATTGAATCCCTGATTCCTGTATTCAATTGTATAGAAAAAAATATCGAAGTGCTATCGATTCAAAACACACTGAGTGACATTGTAGATATCTAGTCTAGATCTAGAAAACTTGTTATACAGGAATAGATCTAGCTAGACATTACGACTGATGATTACGTTATGTCATGATTCTCTACATTACTCTACAATCTAGATCCAATTTAGTTGTAGTATGATTTAGATTGACTAGATCTAGATCGATAACATCTACTACCATCTAGTCTAGATCTAGACTAGATTAAATTCTTAGTCTTAGTATAGAATAGATCAAGGATGAAGGTAGGCTTACGAAAGTTTGGAGTAGACCTACGTTTGTAGCGGATCCACAGCATCGGTAACACTCTTGAGCCCAGATCTAGAGTAGATTATATTTATTATATAGACATAGATCCAAATCTAGTCTAGATATCATCTCTATTGTCATATTGATCTACATTTAGATTGTAGATCTAATCATGACATCTAGTTCTAATATTATATATATGTATATATGACAAAATAGTGGTTCGCGTAAGTGTTGCACATTCTGGTGCCAAAATATGCATTTTGACCATCAGCGTTACGCATTTGGACTTTTTTTGGTAGGCAGGTCTGGGTTAGAAACTGTGACCTTAACCTAAATAACATTATGTAACATGAGTTCATTGTGGCTAGCTCAATGACCAACAAAATATATTTTTGTTTTGTTGTTGTTTTTCTCCAATAGTTGTCAGGTATCCATTATGGAATCTGAAATGACCTAAAGCATTAAAGTAAAAATCCCAGGGTTTCATTATTTTGTAATTATTTTTGTTCATTTTACACATGCCATTCACACACATTCTACAATATTGAGAAGCATTAAAAAAATAGCAAGGAACCACATAGATTTTACTTTTTAGTTTGATCTACTAAAGAATCAAATTTAAAAAGAAGTAAGGACATGTCTTGTTGAATTTTTTTTCCACACGTTCCTTCATCTTTTCACACACACACATGCAAACCCCCCCCCCCCCCCCCCCCCCAAAAAAAAAAAGATAAAATATTTTTTGACATATTCACGAATATTTAATACATTTAGCAATTAAGCAAATATTATGGAGTCATTCTTTCTAATGTTTCTCTAGTGTGATAAAGGCTTTGATCGTCATACATTTGAAAAGCAGATGTCTGTGATGAGAGGCCAGGTATGTTACATTTGTTGATATTCCTTTACCTTTGTGATCAATTTTGTTGGATAATGTGGATATTTTCTTATTAAGTTAAAAAAAACAACTTGCATTACATGAATTGGTAAATCTACATACTGATCAAATAAGAAATAGGGTGGACCATCTAATTTAATAACATCAGTATTCTAGCAAAGTGATATTTCATTGCAGAGATATTTAAAATATACCACATCAGATATGACACCACTAACCACTGCCCTAATAACCTTCATTTTTTGTTTCGAACATGCATGTCATGCGTATATGTTTAAAAGTGTGAATAGAATTGTCTACTTATAATCTGTTTTAACATTTTTTATGAACTTTATCAATTTTGTGTCCCCCTTGCAGATTCTTAATTTAACTCAGGCTTTAAAAGACGGCCGCTCCCCAGTACAGTTGGTTCAGATGCCAGTGGTGACTGTGGAGAGGAACAAATCCACAGTGGGCAGGACACGGGCTGACAGTGAAATCTTCACGCAGAGTTTCTCACACAGAGCACCTTTCTTCTCTTGGTGCTGACCTTGGCTTGGAATGTTTCCAGAGAATGTTTATGAGAGACTGTGTTCTTGTCATCTTTAACACTTGTTCAGCAACAGGCGATATGTACAGTCCAATTAGAATTATAAATACTAGATGCGGCCAAAATATTTCTTGTTGAATTGTTGTTTCTGTTTTTTTCTAAGTCTTATTATTATTATTTTTTTCCGTTTTCATGATTTTGTTGAGACACTTCAGATATACTATTGTTATATAATAAATATTCAGTTATAAATTTTCTTTTAGTACTGGTTAATGGTGTTTAACGACCGAGTTGTAAAATTAATTTAAATGTATTTTTTATGAAAATACTGCTTGAATGTGTTTGGTGGTTAAGTGATTTTTTGGCTGCCAAGCCAAGTGTCCTATGTTTAAATACTTGGATTTTTAACTCAGGACCTAAGCATGTCCACATAGTTCCATTGGGTGCCTAACTCTCACCGAAGTAGGTGAAGGTTGTAGATTGTCCCTCAGAAACATGTGATACTTGCATTGCTAGCCCCATAGAACAAAGGATCTGATATATCTCTAGAGAATACACATTGCTTTGCACTTGACAAACTAGTACTGCCTTTCTGGTATAAGTTATCATGAGTTGGTCATTAAGCTTTTTGATAAGAGAAACAATTTATCACATTTATTTTGTTGTTTTTTAGTTTATACATAATTTAGGCAGAATGAGTAGCTGTTGATACATTTAAAGTGTAGAAAGTTCAGGCTACATTAAAAAGTAAATGTTTAAAAAGTTTTATCAGTTTTGGTGACAAAACTGCAGTACACCATTACAATATTGTACCCGTATGTATTTTCTTGGCTTGACAAGAACAGAATGGAGAGATACTGCAGCTCAGTGAAATATAACCTATATTATCTTTTGTTTTTATTATTAGACACCCAAGTCTATTCAAAATATATAAGAACTAAGGAGGCACTAACTGGCATTGTGGTAATTCTAAATAGACTTACAGAGACTCAAGTTTTGTTGTTACATGTTGAACTCTACGTCAGCTACCTTCAGCACTTGGAAATCCTGCCCATACATGAATTCACTGTCTAATCATTACCCTTCCACTTTCAATAAGCTGACATGGAATTCACTAAACTGTCTTCTGCACCATGTGTAAATGACATTCCATCACCTTAAGGTTTTTTTTTTTGTTAGTTTAAATCTTTATTTTCACATTGTTTTTTTTTTTCCCAAATGACCTTGACCTTTATTTTAAAATTAAATTGCTGTGACTATGGACTATGTTGTCACTAAATTACTTTTTGTGTGGAAAGTTTGGATTGAATCATTTGTGATGCTACTGTTATGGGTATGGTTATATTCATAAATTATATTTCACTTAATTGATATTTTAAATTCTCTGCTTGTGTAACTCAATATTTTTGCAGGGCATACAACCAGATTTTATCAGTAAATGTGATGCATTACAGAACTCTATTTGTACCAATATTTGTTTCCTAGCTTGATGTTCAAAAAGAGATAAAAGTTTTTGATAGATATTTGAGAAAAGGACCTGAACCGAGACCCATCGTCATAGAAGGCCTGAACACCTACCTGTCTGTACGACGTGGCAATGAGCTATTGGTCTCCATGTCCGCAGGTTGCTATGAACTATTGTTCTTGCCTGACCCAATCTGCATAATTCTTGTATTTAACTTTGTGGCATTGTCAGCCTGTTCATTCAAGTCATAAAATACAGTTCACTTTGTGTGTTCTTTTTTAACTTATTTTTTAGAAGAGAAAAACAATACCAGAATATTTATTCTGTTATGCCATCTTGTACTTTTCTAGAATACCTAATATTTGACTATGACTTGAGTTGTATGTTGCTGTGGTATCTTTCAATAGTTTCTGATTTATTCCATTGTTAATGTAGCTATAATAACACAGACCTATGTGGCTGACACGTATTTCTAAACCTCTAACAGACCTAGCCTAGACCACTTGTTGCATCTGAAAAGAACTCTTTGTCTCTTGAATTATTTGCCACTAAGGTTCTTGAATTGGATACAATGATTGGTTGGAAGAGATTGTGTCTAGTGTTAAGGTAGATGTATTGGATGCAATGATTGGTTGGAAGAGATTGTGTCTAGTGTTAAGGTAGATGTATTGGATACAATGATTGGTTGGAAGAGATTGTGTCTAGTGTTAAGGTAGATGTATTGGATTCAATGATTGGTTGGAAGAGATTGTGTTAAGGTAGATGTATTGGATACAATGATTGGTTGGAAGAGATTGTGTCTAGTGTTAAGGTAGATGTAAAACTTCTATTGCTTGCCAATGTTTTATTTTGTTGTTGGTACTTTTGATACCAAATGTCTTAGTTGTTTCATTGATTGTTGTCAAGTGCTCTTCTTAGGCATGTAGTTGTCCTGTTGGTTGTCCCAGTAGGCTGATAGCTTCACTTTCATTACTTCTATAATCTTAGTTACAGCAACAACAGAATGGATTTCCTTAGAACTGTCATTTACAAATGATCAAATCAGTAGTTTTACAAAGAGAGCACACACACACACACACAATTTTTAAAACACTTATGAGACCATTCCTAAGATCCTGTTTGAGATAAAACTCATTTTAGTTAACAATTAGACAGTATTTCAGTTAATTTGTGTCTGCTTTTGTCTGGCACAGTCTCAACCAGTTGTTAAAAGTTCAGAGCAAATAAAGTCTGTTAATACTTCCAGTAAATGTTGTTGTTTTTTTTAAATATTTGTCAACATTTTCCCTCAAAATAACTGCATTTGGTTTTATTTGAATGCATCACTGAATGCTTTTATTTAATTTGGCACCACATTTTATGTTCTACCTTTATTTTTGTTAGTTTTCCATTTGTTTATGAACTTGAAAGATCATTGCTGTGACCTTGTGAAGAAATCACAATGTCTAGTTGTGGTTTTATGTCAAGGCTGGTACTGTCATAGTGTCATTGGTTTTTTTTTAAATTCCTAACTGCAAAATGTTTGTTTCAAAGTGTATACTCTCTTTTGATATTCTAAGTCCAATGATGCCAGTTAACTGGTTGAACAATAAACATTTTAGTTGGCACTTCAAACCTTTACATTTAAAACCAAGAATATTGTGTTGGTGAACCCAGTGTGTTATAAATCTTAATTGAAAGTCTACTCTGTCTAAGAGCATTATTTAATATGTTCAAGGTAAACCAAGTAATTGAGACATCTCCACCATCTCATCTCTTCATTAGTGACATTGTTTAATGATGTCTAGATTTTTGTCTTCTCAAACTAAATAAAATGAATGTAACTATTTGTTTTTTTTAATACACAATTTTGATCTGCTTTTCTTGTGAACACTTTCAATCAAGTTGTGGTCAGAAATTCAAATTATTTGTTTGGGATCTTTTACTGATTTAGATGATGATAAAAGGCTGATTTGTGTAGGTGCTGGGCTCATAAACCATTGAAATGTGAAATGCAATAATTCAATGCTTCAATTTATTGATATAATACATCAGTGTGGCTTCAATAGGTACTTTCTGTCCTGTTGCCATCTGTGTGTCTCACTATGCCAATGTTCAGTGGGAGAGCAAGGAACTAGTCAGTTTCTATATATAACAATTGTTAGGGACTTTATTATTTGATCCTCGTGTTTCATTCATACAGCTTTCATTGTGATACCCTGTCAATTCTGTGTATTCCAGCTGAGCTCCCTAGTACAAGTTTTGTATGAATGGACAGAGAGATGTGTGGCTTCTGTTTACTCTTTATTGTACTGCTCAGAGATGCTTGAGTTGCTAAGCAACCTGTAATTTTATTCTTATTAAAAGAATGACTTTGTCCCTAACAAAACTTTTTTGTTTGTTTTTTGTTGTTGTTTTGATTATTATTTTATTACATTTTAGTTGAAATAAGATAACACCATGACAGGAATTAACATTAAACTAAAACAAGTATTGCTGATATTGAAGCTCTACTAAACTGTCTAAGCTCTGTCTAAACATTCTATTCCCATACAATTTTCACAAGATTGCATTATATTTTTTTTTTTAACTGGAAATAAAAGTTTTTGACAAAAAAATAATTAAAATTTTTTTTTCTTCAAATTATTAATTAAAAAAATTTTTTTTTTTATTTTAAATGCTAATTTTGTTATGCATTTCACATGATCGTTTAAGTTGTCATGTTATTTAAAACAAATAAATATAATATACAAAATTCAAAACCTTGTTCATTTTCAAAAATATTTTATTGATGTCACAGTAGCTTCCCTTTCTGTACAATGGTATTATATAAAAAGTTCAGTTCATTATTTATAAACCAAATATTTCTTAAGACCCTATGACATTATGTTATAGTTGCTAAAGAATAAAAAAAGACATTTATAAAAAACTTATTTAATCCTGATAGAAAATCTACAAAGGAGAGAGACTAGAGAGATGTGCAATTATATACAGATTACAAACATAGAGCATTAGTGCAAGGAAATATTCTAAGGGCATTAGCTTCAATTCTAAACATAAAGCATGAGTGTAATGTTTCATATGACATATGCAAACCCAGTTGCAGCCTTCACATTTTGTCAAATATAAAGCAGACAATGGCATTGTTTCACAGGGGTCTTTGACAAATGCTTTTCTTTGGGTCTCAAATGTTTAAAAAGATAGGGTAGATAAAACAATAGCGCAAGGAAATATTAACACAGTTGAATCAGAATTGGTGCACTTGGTACTTTCACAAATATAAAAATTGTTGCACAATTTCTATTGTCAACTTGCTTGGAAACATTCAACTACAGGTCTTCTTACATGTATTTTAATAAAGCACAAAATAAAAAATTATAAATGAATTTATTTTATTTTTCCTGAATTCATTTAATTGAAAATCTTATTTCTTTCAAGTATACATAAATCTCAAAATTCTTACTGAAATAAAAAATGTCTTAACATATTGCCATGCTATTGTGCTCCATATGTACATACATTGAAATGGCTTTCAAACTTGTTGACAACCCAAGGCACTATCTAGTAGGCACAATACACCAAGGCACTGTCTAGTAGGTACAATACACCAAGGCACTGTCTAGTAGGCACAATACATTGATTTGAAGATGTGAAACAGACATATTGATTGGAGACAGAAACATTGTTAAGAATAAACTTCTATAAAGGTTATCTAATAAATAAATGTTTTATTAGAAATTGGGGACATCAAAAAGCCACTTAAGAAAATAAAAATATTTCAACAAAACATATTAACATGGAATGATTTAGAATTAAAAAACCATATTGTAGGAGGATTGAAACTACCCAAGCTTCCTGTCACTGTCTCAAATATATCTATATCTATGTATATAAATGAACAAAAAACTACTACTACTCCATCTACATCACTAGATTTATACCTAAGAAATAAAACACAAAGAAAACTTAAGAAATAAAACACAAAGAAAACTTAAGAAAAAAAAACAACTGTTGAGATAAAACAGATTGGCTTGTTCAAGGCTTGTTATCGAACTATAATAGTAACATGGAAAGTTTCAAATATTAAGCACACATCTTATTAGTAATATTAAGTTACAATGAACTGCCTAAAAACAAGTGTAAATTACAATGAACTAAGACACAGAATAAGTGAACTGATGAGAGTTGCAAGTGCACACAATTTTCTCTCTATACCAAAAAAAAAAAAAGGAAACCAGTGAGTCATAACTTCTATTTCTATTTTCTATTTAAGTTCAAGATCAACATGGAAAATAAAAGATTTGTAGAAAATTTAAAAAAATAAACTAATTAAAGCCAATGTGTTAGAGAGATTAAAAAAAATAATTCAATACTACAAATAGTATGTATATGTTCATTTAGTTTTTAACAAAAAGACAAACACATACTTGTTCTACATCATGATATCAAGAAATAACACCTACTCAATAGAAGGAACAGCTGAATCAACATATATAACATATATCATAACAATAAGAAATAGCATACACTTTCATCATCATGACAATGCATAAAATACATCTTTATATGACTGATTTACATATAAAATACATCCCTGTCAGAATGATTGACATATAAAATACAAACTTATTCGATGTCTACACACTGTGTACATACAACATCACTCATACACTTCTTATAGGGGGTGAACTCTTCTTGTAGTCCTTAAAGCACTCATAGAAAGTGTCCCGGAGAGTTACTTCTCTTGGATCATCTATGCGGTATCCACCGAGATAATTAGTGAAGTAAGCCACACCCACATTTTGTTCGGGGTCTGCAAATGCCATGTTTCCTCCATAGCCAGGGTGGCCAATGAGATGTCTTCCCTAAATATAAAAACAATACATTGGCTGAAGTTATAACAAAACTAACAATTGCATGTGGAGCAGTTTTCTGCTGTAGAATCTTTTTTAGCCTTCAGTGTAAAGGACATGATCCTTCATATAATGAGATCCTCATGGCTTGCTATGAACTGGAATGGTGCCAGAGAAGGTGAGACAGACAAAGGAAGTGCGGAGAGGACAACATTAAAGAATGGATGAGGCTATGGAAGAAATTCTAATCCTGGCAAAAGAGAAAAGGAGAAAAAAGGTTGACTTGTCCCAACGGTCCAACAGACTAACAGGCAGGTGAAGGTCAATCTTTTATATCTAATCTAGATTGGTCTTTCTGTACTCAGTAAACAGCCTAGTAATGAGCCTAGGACAAACTCAATGACTCAAATGTGCAAGTGTGAGTTAGAATTAATAAATAGCTACAAAGTGAAAGGTTATGTGAATAATTACACATCAGGTAAATTATAAGATAATTATTCATTCTTGAGATTAAAATATTGGTGATAATAACAACTCTAAATCAGTATAAGAATCTATATATCCCTACTACTCAAAGGGTGCCAATTTTCTGTTTTACAGTCCAGATTTTTAAAGGTTTTTATGTCATCAAATTTCATAATGTAATTAATCTATCTTTAAATGGATGCCTACGTTTCCAATCAATCAATGCCATTTAAAATGAAACTAAGTTATGTTGATTTTTTTAGATGGAACAAGTTACCATAGTTGATTTCAACTAAATATATTTTTACCATAAAAAGAGTGTTGATGTGATCATTAATCATTTTAAAAATTTTCTTTTCAAATTTCACAACACTTGTAAATATCCTATGTATGAATTATCTTTTTTCTTGAAAACAGTTAGTAGTTATGAGAAAGACATAAAATAAAATTACTACTATAACTTACCAGACCAACATTAAGGAAAAACTATCACTTGATATTTATTTTAGTACTACAAGAGTAAAGACTATTTGTAACAATGTTAAAATATTCTTATACTGACATAAAAATAGTAATTTTAACATATAAATTTTATAGTAGTAACTCCATTTATTGTTTACTTTTTAGAATAGGGCACTCTGCAGCAATTCCATGGTCCCATGCAGGACTATTTTGTACAGTTGAAACCTGACACAACCTTATTTGATAATGAATTATTTTCATCAATTATCTCTAAACATAAAGATGAAAGTACTGAAGGACTTACTTTGCTATCTGTGTACACCATTAAACCTCGAGTCATGGGTATACCAAGAAGAAAGACATTAGGTGTGCTGGCGTTGAATGGTGTCAGAAGAAGATCAACAACATTAGGAGATAACAGCCTCTTGGCTTTGACACTGCCTTTATTGGCTAAATAGTCATACAGCTTTGCAAGGCTACGAGCTGAACCAAATCCTGATATTGAGGGGAATCCAATATTTGCATACTCAGGTATGGTCATCAGCTTTAGATTTGAATTAAAATTATTTGCAAGAAAAATGCATACAGAAAATCACAAACAAACACACACATCCCAATGTTTTTTAAAACACTTCCTCAGTCTATTACCTTATGTTTAAAAAAAAAGCTGAGGTTTACCAGACACCTTCCAACCCATCAGAGAACAAAAAATGAGACAAAATCTTAGGAGGACAGAAAATAAGAAGACAAAGTGAAGGTTAATAACTAGGCTTACAAAGTATTTAATGAACAATGTTAGCAGATCTTTCGCTGTTCAAGTAAATATTATGTTGATCATATATTTCCCAAATGAAGTGACTTTTACACCTGCTACTCCATGCCTGACATTTTTTCCGCTAGTACTTATTTAGCGAAAAGGTTTTCACTGGGGAATGTTACTCTAACTTGTTTTTATTTTGATCTGGATGAGAGTTCAAGTCAATTAGATCAGAATTTGAGTGAGAAAACAGATTATTATAATTATTTTTAACATCAGTTCTTGTGTCTATCAAAGCCCACAGAGTTCAATTCCAAGACTAGTTCCCTAGGAAAGAAGTGTTCAGTTTGTAAAAAGTTCTCCGTCTTCTTGAAAGCAAATGTGCTAAAGTCACAGTCTCAAAAGGGTTAATAAAATACTTAATACTTAATAGATTACTTAAAGTCAACATTGTACACTTTGCCTGAAACAGTTCTAGTCATTCTATAGAATCCTGGATTTTGTACTTTGCCGGTAACATACATACTGAAACATTATACCAGGCACACATAAAAATTTTTTTTTACCTTTTCTGTCACCTGCACGACATCAAAGGCAATGGAGGTATGAGGATTTGTAATGATTTCATAAAAATCAAAGTACTTAAACCTCTGCTCCCAAAAAGTGGCTGCCTTAGACCTGGCAAACCTGTGATATTCAGTTAATGGAAGTCCAATGTAAAACTCAATGTCTGGTGTTCACAAAAAAAAAGCATAAAAAAATTATTAAGCACTGACAAAGAAAATTGTATGTTATTTTAGCAAACATTTTTTCCAGGGCTGCCAAGCTGTTGTGCTATTATAGAAAATGACCAACTGTACTTACAATTTACTTTGAGGTTAAGCAAATCAAGTTCCCTGTTATTAAAATTCTATAGCTATGTGAAAATGAATAATTAAAAAAATGTGGAAACTGTTTAGAGAATAGTACAATGGCTTATGGTGTTGTATGGTTTTTGTTGACCAATCAAAGAGCAATGATGGCTCATCTCATAAAGCACATCTTCTTCTAGGCAGGCTATGACATACTATTCTGGAGAGTGATTCTTGACTTTGTATTGTAAAATAAACTACAGTTATTCACTTTGGTTTAACCTTTAAATAATTCAACATAAAAGATTCTCTCATTACTGAACAAGTAAAACACTTTAAAAAAATACCTTTTCAAAAATGAAATTACCTCCCTTGTACAACTTAAGAGAGTGATACTTTTACTCTTAAAACTAATGAAATGTTAGATTTAAAAAAAAAGGTAAGGTTGACTGGAAGATATTGGTCATAACATAAAAGCTTAAGAAATACTGGCCATACTGAACATAGCAGATAATTGCATACTAAATTAAACCCTTAGCAAATACCAGCTATGGAAACATACATGCTTAAATATTAATGGCTCTAACCTAGAGGTTGTGCTATTTCCTCCTGGAAAAACTGTGAAAGATTTCTGTGCTGCTTGTCAACTTTTCTAACTAAGGCATCAGCGTACATTCCAAATGTGAGGCCATGATAGCCCTGAGCAGAACCTGTAAACAAAGGATAACAAACAGATCACAATGTCAAAGTCATGCTAAAATTACAACATAACATAACATGAAATGTAAAATAAACAAGACTAGCCCTGTCAAAGGAAGTGACTAATTGTCATGTCTCGTCAACCGAAATAATAAATACTAAAATGGGTTTAAAGAATACCCAATATCTTCCCTTTTTCTTTTAAATACACATTTTATAACGAAATTAAAAATATAAATTGTATGCATTTCATATAGGCCTACTTATTTATTTATTTAGTTTAGACATTTTAAAATGTTATTTTGTTAGACTTTACATGTGTTAAAAATAAAACAATCTTGTTTATTTACCAGCTGGCCATTTTGGTTTCTGCTGAGCAAGCAGGCGTTCAACTTTTGTCCAATTATCTCTGTAATCAAAGAGGTGAATACGTTCATCCAATCCAATAAGGCCAGCCTGAAAAAGAATCAAATAAAAATACATTAATGTGAGACAATCTTTGGTTTCCAAATGAAGAAAAATTCTCATGTTACATTCATGTTTCATATCAAAAAGAAACAATTCAACTTGCCTGGTGGGCCATCAACATTTCAACTGTAATATTCTGTTTGTCATTTTTCTCAAATTCTGGCCAATATTTATACACCTCTGTTTTATAATCTAATAAGCCCCTACAAAAAAAAATCTTTAATTATATTTGATATCCTAAATTTAATAGAAATGAATTTTTTTATATGTCAGAAAATTTTAACTGCAAATGCTGTGCCTTGAGAAAAAGATATCAATATCTTTATTTCTGATACAAACAGATACAAGACAAGTATTAATAGTCACATATTCTCTAACTGCAAGTAAATTTGTGATCTATGCACGTAAATATGTGATTAATTCTCTGCCTGTAAATTTGTGGATCTATTCTCACTATGCAATCTTTGCAAGTAAATCTGTCATCTATGCAAGTAAAGTATGATACAAAAATGGTTTTGAGATTTGACCAAACCCTCGGGTGGAAAGGGTAGTGATAGAACTGTACACGAAGAGAAGGTTATTCAAACCAGTGCATCAGGTCCACAGCTTTCTTTCATTCTCTTAAAAGACATTTGCATTGTAGGTGTATATTGATAAAGCTTTCCGCAGAGTCATGAGTTCATGTCCTTGGAAGAGAGGATATTTTTGAAGGACATTACTTGCAATAACCAGTTTTAATTATGTAACTTTTTGGAAAGAATGTCAAGGACATTGTACTGGTCGCTTCACCAGCTTATGTTAAGTTAGAATAAACTACAGCTCTTGTAACAATATTATAATAATAAAATGGATTTTATAGGATATAAGTAGCATAGCTACATGTTAACAAAATAACTATTATTCAAAATGCTAACATAATAACAAAATGCATGTGTCTATATATCAAAGAATAAAACAATGGGGACTGCACTCTAAATGTATCTTAATATGGTAAATCCATAGCTTATCTAACCTAAGAAATGTATTTCCTTAAAATCTAGTGTTTTTTGAACATTTGTGATGGCCCACTAGACCAGTAAATTTAGCATCATTATCCCCCCACCGCTGCTAGCTAGGAGCTCAAGCAGAGTGCTTTTGTAGTTTTTATTTGAATTATAGTCAAATAAGGATTTATAACTACAATGCATATATATTCAACAGACCACTTTCTCGACCCACTTGTCAGCATGCAACATCCTTAGCTTGAGAACTGCTGACATAACCAATCACATACAAAAGAATTAAAGTTTTACATGTCAACAAGTCTTGCTATGACAACAGCAGCCACCCCTTTCACCATGGACCAGGAGATGGTCAGAGTGTTGTCCTGCCAATGTCTCTCCACCTCATGATCAGACCATCCTCCATAGAGTTCAATCAGACACTGACCTTTGTGATACGCAGCGAATGAAGCACCACGTTCTAATCCACTCTTTAAGTTTTCTCTGTTATAAAAGACATGGAGAAAAAAATAATTTTTTACTACTAATTATTAAATCACTGTTAAATAGATTCATTACGAATTGATTCGAAGTTTACAAAAAAAATAATCAAGTTTTTTGCTGTCTGCTTCTCCAATTCCTATGACCAAAAATGTACCTGGATAATGTAGTGACTTGTAAATATACCCCCCTCTTAGTTTTGGCAATACAATAAGATGGTGGGCAGTTTGAAAGCGTAGGAATGTTTGGCTAGCACTCTATAATAACTGGCAAACATGTCACACTTGGTTGTGGTAAAGAGAAGTACAAGAGAAGGGGGAGAGCACCTGTATGTAAGTCCAGAGAATACTGTTTTACCAGTTCTAGCAATGACAAATAAATATAAAAAGAATAATTGATTTGCAGGGACATAAAGATACTGAATTCAGGACTTGACCTCAGAAACAAAAATAATGCCCCCTTGAGAGGCAAAGTGAAGCTCATGCTCACAAAATGGATGCAGTAATTACATCACCCACTCTGGGTCTACTCAAGACAAAATAAACTACTTGTATACAAAACTGGCATTTGCTATGTTGTTTTTTTTAATCAGATTGTGAATAAGAAAATTTTAATACTAATTTATTTTTAAAAAAATAATTTAAAAAAAAAGTTAAATTAATTTTTTTTTTTTTTTTTACTTTGGGAAAAATTGAAATGAAATCTAAAATTTTTTTAACATTAAAACAAAAAAACAGTAACATGATACTTTTCTAGAGATCTATTAATAACTAGTAGAAATACCTTGTTTCTGTTAATATTACCATTTTTTAAATCACTATAGTATACAGTAAATAAATAATATTGGGCTTTTTGTGTGTGTGTGTGTGTGTGGCTATTTTCCCCATTGATGATAATGTTTTGGCCAACTAACATTCTTCCAACCAATAAACCAATAACTGATCAAAGCACCAACATCACAAAATAATATGGATGACAAAAGATGGACTTACAAAATCACTGTTAAATAGAAGTTAATTATGACGAAATTAATAACAATCTTACCTGAAAACCTCAGCAACCTTTTTGAAGGCTGGGTGAAAATATCCAGATGTCCTAGGTGTTTCATTAGTGGATGGGACATTGTGTTTGTAGTACTGCCATGCTAACAGTCCAATTAGTAAAGTTATAATAGAAGTTATACGACTCATTCTTAGCTAGAAACCCTAGCAAGGATTTTTTTCCCAGACTGTTGATCAGTGGTAGCACCCTGAAATTATAGAATCTGAAATGTGGGTCAAAATTTATTTTGATTTATTAAATTCAAATACTGAAAAATAATATGACAACATGAAGGAAAAAGTTTATAATTATTTAGAATGGATTTAGATAAATAGCAGTAAACTTATCCAAAAAAATATTTTAATTTGTCAGAACTGATCTCATCAACTTTTTTTTCCACTTTTAAATCTTATTAATGCATACATTTGGACATCAGCTCAGTGTGTGCTATGTCAGATGTGTAGTTAAACAGAATACCAAAGTACCTTGCAGCTATTATGCTTCTGATAAGTATATCCATTATATTGTTTGCTAAACATTTCTATTTGTAAACACATTCTGAGTTTTTTATGCATCTCTGCCATTTAATTTATAGATGTTTTTTTAACACTAGATCATATTTAGACATTTCAACCATCACAAGAAATTTCTTTTAATCAATAAAGATTCATTGACATTATGGTCATGAAATGACAAATTCTTCACCTTCACCTATCCCTTAGTCCTTTGGACCGTTGGGGTACCACGCACTAGCAAATCTAGAACTTTTGAGTGGGGGCGGGGGATGATTTTTTTCCAAACCCTATCCCCAACGCCCAGTAAACCCTAACCCTATGTATAAACGCATATACACAGCATATATATATTTATACGAGAATAAAAAAAAGCAGTTTTTCTCAGCCTTTGAAAAAGAAAGTCATGTTGGTGGCCTTTCTTTTAACAGCTAGGAGGTCTGGGGAGCGCTGTAAGCTCTGCCAGTGGGGTTCCTCACTGCAGAAACGCATTCCCCTGACAACTACAGCTCATTATTCATCCTATTAAAAAAGGCAGATTAAATTAAGTAAAACAAAATAACTTGGGGGCAAGGGCCGATCCTGAAGTGTGATTGACAATCGAGAAACAAGTGGCTTAAGTATTTCTTTATTAGGCGTATTTATCATAATATTACCATTAAGCGAGACCTCTTGCAGTAGGCCTGTTTTGCTCAGCTTAAGACCACAACAGAATGATGGTTAAACACCAAAAAAAATTTGATTTTCAAGAACTTTTTGAATAATATTTTACTTGAAAAATATTCTAATATGAATTTATAGGCAAATTGCAAATACAATCAATTGGTTCCTTGAAAAGGTAAGATACACAGATTTAGATTTAAGCTGTGAAGATCACTGCCAAAAAAAAATATGTTCGAAAAATAATATTTAAAAAAAGCTAATTTGTAAGTGATACATTTTATTCAATTTGTAACTACGTTTTGTTACAGAACTATAATTCAAAGCTCAAAACAAAAGTGGGAGGAGAAATTTAGTTTGCCAATTAGGTTCTACTCAAAATTTTTTTTTAAAATAATTTTAGGATTCAATCATAAATTGTGAGTTATAGTCCCAAATTTATTTATACAGTAGACAAATATCAGATTGAGTAAAGGTTGGAAAAAGGTGACGAGGAAAAAATATTTGGGTTCAGAACTCATCTCAATTGCTACTATTATACTAAAAACTTTCTAATGAATTCTAAATTTTCCAACACAAAGTCATTCGAACAATAATTATGATAAATTCATATGTATTTACATAAGCTCAGTCGCCATATTTGACTATTCTGTTTTAAAACATGTTTTCGTCTGAAAAAGGGACGGGGTGGTAGAGTGAAAATGATTAATCGAGTAAGAGTCCTCGTTCCTTTTTATAACTTCTGCTTATGATTGCATTTGGCATTAAAGAATAGGGGGTGGGGTGACTCGATATAAGAATTTAATTTAAAACATATAAATTATATTAGTGTCAGATTTTTTTTTGATTTTGCAATTTCTTAACTACAATAGTAAAGAAAAAGTATTACTTTGTCTGATGGGCAGAGGTTGATTGCTGGTACAACCCTTTTTCATTTTATATATATTAGTGATAAAATTTGTGATTAGAGTGTGGTGCGACATAATATTCAAATGGATTCAAATATCAATAAGTAGCTTATATAGATATTCAGCCCCGATTCAATTTGCCAGTAGCACCACTCAAGATCTGACAACTGTCTCTCTCCATTCCTCTCTATCTTTAGACTAGGAATAGAACCTCTTTCAATGCCAAGCCCATCCATTCTTTTATGTTGTCTTTCCATAGCTTTCTCTGTCTGCCTCTTCTTGTTTTTGCTGGTACTGTTCCTCGAAGGAAGGTCTTTGCGAGCCATAGAATTTTAGTTTGCATTTTTTTTTACAATAAATAGCGGGTCATCGTGGGATCAAATCACTTTAGTAACCCAGTCTCTTATCTCTTCTGTTCTGATGCTGCCTATAAATGTGATACTTAGGATCCTTCTGTAGCAAGTGTGCGTATGACAGATGTGTTGTCAAACAAGATGCCAAATTCTGCTCTGCTAGAAACAATGTTATATCAAAAACCTGTTCAAGATGTTTCTCTATTTTTGTTTCTTCTACAGGTCAATGAATTACCAGCAGCGGCAAACAGGGAGTCAAAATTAGCCAGAGGATTCATATATAATCCAGCCCACAATTTGTATATTATATGATGAGCCTCTACCTAAAGGTATACCTGTCCTCAAAATCATTATAAGTTTGATATAGTAAACTCAATATTTTTATAAGAAATAAATAGGCCTTATGTCGCTTTTAATCACTAAGTGTGAAAGTTCTAAAAGGATGAGTCCTACTAGTAGCACTGTCTACAGATGTAGGCTATTACATTATTTCGGAAAATGTGTTAAGATTAAATTAGTATTACACTGTAAAGTCTGTAAAAGATTTTCTTAAACATGACGCTCAAATGGTCACTTTTATAAGAGAATGTAATAAAACTTTTAAACAATTTCATACTTGTCATAGTAGCATCCATGGGGCCCTTTTAGCAAATTTGGGTACCAGCCCAAGGAGCAGTTGCCCAATGCCCATATTGCCAGTCCTCCCTGATTGCCAGTCATTTTTTGCTATCCTGAGTACGACATCCAATATTTCCTTTTTTCAAAGATTAATAAAAGTACTTTATATGCCTCATGATATTTAGGGAATATGTAATGTCTGAGGATAAACACTAAATATCAGATGACCTCCTAATAGAACAGTGCTTTTTAATAGATTTGATATATTTGATGAAACAGTTTTTAAAAACAAAATAGTGCTCATCTCCATGCAGCTGGTACATAGCTAAAAGTACAGTTTAATGTTTTAATGGTGATACAAAGGAATATTGTAATTTTGTATGACTTTATGATGGAGATTTCTATTGTCTGCCATTGCAAAAGTTAATTTGTTCCTACTTGGGTGCCACCCTTTTTGGGTGTCAACAGATGCAGCTTTACTAGCACCCCCCTCTATCGATGCCACATGAGTTCATCTTGTCAAAACTCAAAAGCATGGTAAGAAGGACAAATCAATCAGGAAATTTTGCAGGAAGTTGCTCATCAACAATATGAATCGGATCTAGTCTAGTAAGTCTAATTCTAGAGTATATTCTAGATCTAGATCAGTGATTCCCAAAGTGGTCTATATAGACCCTCAGGGGTCTACGAAGACTTTTAGGGGTTTACAAAAGCGCAAAAATAAATTGGGGGTCTATGAGATGTCCACGGGGGTCTACGATAATGGAGTTCATTTAAGCAGGTCGAAACGTTAATTTTCACATTCCATACACTATATATATATATGATTTGTTCCTTCATTAAGCCTTTAAATATTTATCCTGCTATTCAAATGAAAAATTTCTGTATTTAATTCCAATACTTATTAAAATAGCTTTTAAAATTTTCTCTACATGTAGGCCTAACTAATGTTTAACAAAAATAACTGTACATTGTACAGCGTTGATTGTTAAAAACTGAGTTTCATTCTTTCTTTGTCAAACAAGCGGTTGCCCAAGTGCCTTTTTATGACGATATGAAACTAATTACGCTGGAGGATCATTTGAGACAATGTCTCCTGATAAAAAGATAAAGGTTGAGAAAACTTTCAACAAAGATAAAGTTCAGAATATGGAGAAGATGGTGGTTTGTGAGCGTCTTACAAGATCTCTTTACTTATAGCCAAATATGGAAAACACTATAGAAAAAACATTGATTTTACCAGACGTTGCAGTCGTTTTAAAAAATGTTTTACAAAAACTTACATCTCTGATATTATTAAATGAATTTCTTCAAGCAACAATACAGTTCAAGGGCACATCGGTAGGGTGAGTTATAACATTAAAAGCTTATTATGTAATTCTTTGCAAATGACATATACAGTATGGGATCAGCGCCGTTGCAGGCTCTGCAAACTGCCCAAGGCTTACTGGTTCAGGCACCAGTTACTCATCTTCACCCCTTCTCCAATGATTGAAAACAGTTCCCGTATTTTGAGCCACACATGAAAGATTTAGAAATACAGCAGAAACTGCTCTTTGCAAATGATTAATTAATATTTAATGTTTGAGGGACTACTTCATAGAACAAAAAATTCCTATATTAAACATAATATCCGTAGCAATGGATGATGTAACTACAAAAAAAAAATATCGAATGTGTTTGGTGATTCCAGTTATACATAATAATTGTTATTCTAATTTGTTTAAATTTAAATTTTATCAATAAAAAGATCTTGAATTTAAAATGTAGCTTTAAATTTCTTTTTCACTCACTACAGTTTGAAATTACTTTTAAAAAATGGAGTTGAAGAATGTGCGAAAATGAAATACAAGGGTTTACCGAAAACCAGAAAACATGGCTTACATGGCAAGGGGTCTAAGATATATAAAATGCTTGGGAACCACTGATTTAGATCTATGAATGACTAGTTTGAATTTGACTATTACTGTGACAATATGATTATCTAGATTAGACCTAGATAATAGACAGTCAAGAGAGATAAGATTATAGAATGATATAGCTATGTGTGTATACGTTCTAATTTATATCATTATAAATATAATAATAAAATGAATAATGCGTACTCATGACCATTAGTCATAGATTTTTATTTTACTTTTAGAATCTAGTCATTAAATCAATGTTACTCAATCATATAAAAATGTAGTATAAGTTATAAGTATATATAGTCTGAGTGATAGTATAGACTACTACATCTAGTACTACAACTATCTGCCTATAAGGCTATATGAAATATATAGTCTTATAGTATAGACTATAGACCAGTAAATAATAGTAGTATAGTAGGCCTACAATTCAATAACTACTAGATCTAATAATTTATTCTAGTATTAGATTAATTAGATCTACTAGTAAATTACTAGTTGTAAGTAGTACTAGTATTATAAGTATAGAATGATAAGAATCTACTAAAACTACTAGATTCTAGATCTAGATTGAGAGTTATTCTAGACTAGTTTAAGTTTAACTGCTTTTAACTAGATCTAGTTATTAGATCTTTAGTGACTCTAGATCAGGAGTTCTCAACCTGTAGGTCGCAACCCCTCTAGGGGTGGAATGATAATTTGTCAGGGGTCGCCTAAGACCATTAGAAATTTGGATTTTTGGTCTATTTATCATCGGAATTTTTTGTGGTCGTTTTTAACAAGCATAATTGTACCATAGTTGGTATACATTTTCATTTCTGATAAACAAAACAAAGGGGCATTACTGAGATTCAGTACTTATTAATAAATAATCTATGAAACGACCGTCAAATATAAGTTTAATAAAATAAAAAATGAGGGTGACATATTTATGAAGACGGATAATTTGTTTGTGGATACAGATGGCATTTTGAGCTAGTGAGAGTAACATCATTGTTTGAAGGTAGACATGTTTTTTTTTCATTGATTGTTACTTCTTTGTAATGAGTTTGTTGCGTTTAGCGTGTTCTTCTATATTTCACAATGTGACAAGGTTGTCGAGAGGGAAAGTTTTTTTTAGAAGTTTGTTGTTGTTTTTTAATCAGAACATAGCCGACCTGGTAGACATCTTTGTCACCTTGTATAATTACATTTTTAAATGCTAGGATCAAATGGATTATATGTCGATCAAAATACATATATATTATCATATATTACTTCAGATATAGACATTACTATAACGATTTTATAACATTAGCCATGATTAGCAAATTTACATTTACCTAGGCCTATGAAAGAAAAAAAATTACAGTTGGGGGTTGCTGCCTAGTGCGAAATAGATCTAGTATTGTCACTATTAGTATTAGGGGGTCGCGGCACTAAAAAAGGCACTCTGAAAAACAAAAAGATAAAGGCACATTCCTCATCCCATATGCTAGGACAAATTTTTACAAATAGTTGAAATACTCCTTCTTCCCTAGTGCTATTAGAGCATGGAATGATGAATGGGTTGCCTGAGCTAGCCAGGAAAACCAGTCACTTGGCAGAATTTAAGTCATTGGTTAATATGCATGACTAAATGCATGACGCGTAGGACGTAATCATCTTCTTTTTTGAAGTAACGTCTGTATTATATAAGATAAGATAAAGGTTGAGAACCGCTGCTCTAGATCTAGATCTATCTATAATTAATAATATTGACTTTAATGTATATATTAATTATTATTAATCTAGAATCTAGGTGTAGAATTGGATATTGATAATCATCATTTGATCTAGATGTATATATATATATATATATATATATAATATATCTAGTCATCATCTAGATGTTTAATTACCAAATTATTATTTTTACAAAAATGTTTGTTTAAAAATTATCACCGAAAGTTTATGACTTCACTCATGTAGTCTTGTTCCTTGGGAAAACAAAAGGGAGGATATTCAATGAAAATAGCTTATTACATTTGTCTATTGGTAAATCCGGTTGTATATCTAGTTCTGGTTTTATTTTATCTAGATCAGGGGTTCTCAGCCTGTGGGTCGCGACACCTTTGGGGTTCAAATGACCATTTGCCAGGGGTCGCCTAAGACTATCGGAAATTTTGGTTTTACGTTAATTTTACACTTACCTTCAACGGCGAATGCCTGTGGCGGGGAAAGTATTTCTATATTGGTAACCTTATCTCGGTATCTTATTCGTAGGAACCTTCTCGACAGCCATTATTGCTCAGCCTTTTTTCCACCTTCCACATCTTCAAGCGTAGATTGCCGTTGGGACAATGATTGAATTTTAATCTCCAGGACAATTGATTTGTTTTTAAAGATATAGGCCTTACTTTCTGAAAGGCGGTTCCTGCTTTCCAATCCGACATGCAACAACATGATATGCAACATCATTACTTTTAATAACAGTGCCTAAAAAGGTTAACTTTTCTATTTGTTGAAGATCTGTATGACCAATGTTAATGGCGGTACTGGTTAACCGCCTGCACCCAATATGCATAACTTTGAGGGCGTCGTATCCGTCTTCTCGTGTATTTAATTGTATTACAAAGTAATGCTATGTCGTCTGCTAAATCCAACTCGGTTTGGTTTACGCCATGGGATCCCGAGTGCAGCCTGTTTAATGTATTTTTATGACATCGTCGTTAGCTACAAGAAAGAGCAATAGGGATAAGATACATTCTTACCTCATATCCGTCTCCATGTTCTACCGTCTGTTGTGACAGAACAGCTTGATTTGCTTTAGACATGTTGCTGAATTTGGGCAAATTGTTGGGAGATGCCTTTTCCTCTTGCTATCAATCCAGAGTGATTCCGATTGACGCTATCAAACTTTTTTTTCTAAATCTACAAAACTGATCAACATCCTTTGTTGGTATTCCAAGAGCTTTGTTCAACGCAGGACGTAAAGCTGTTCAGTGCTTGAATTGCCTTTTCAGAAACAGCTAAAAAAAAAAAAAAAACGCTAATACAATTTAGAGCCTTCTCCATGAGGAGCTCTTAAGTGATCTCTAATTTGTAAAAAAATCTGTTCAGCTCAAGGTTTCTCAATTCTATAATTGTACATTTTTAATTCATGTAATAACTTTTGATAAAATGTAATGCGTTCCAGTCCATTCCATATTTACGTCCTAGCAGTATATAAGTCTTAAGATTCTTTCGTCAGAAACAATCGCTCAATTCAATTGGATTTGTGGTGTGTAGAATGACACTTTGTAACATCAGCCGCTACGTTAGTGTTGCAGATGAATACATGTAATATGTGTATTTCTTATAGTCGTAACTAAGAAATATATTTATTTCATGTGTGCATATTTATTTATTTCATCAACTTATGTCCACCATATGTTGACATGGTTAGGCTACTTCTGCATAAAGCAATCTTGTATATATTGTACATTATATTTTATTTCTGTTACCTTGGCTGATCGCCGTGTTCTTTCTAACGCATTGACTCTGCGCTTTGAAAATAATCACATATTATTTGCCCTTGTCCATTTTGTTTATTAAAGAGTTGCGCCCCTTGAATGGGGGGTATCTACATTTATTTTTATAATCTTCATTTAATTGTTCATGGCCAACGACGTATACAAACAATGACGTTGTGGTCGCTGACCACTATCCATTGCTCATAAGAGTACTGATCTGATTTTATTAACTTGCCTAATTTGTATTTGATCTTATGCGATTCTCTGATTGACAGCTATGCACTAGGACCTAGGAGAACACAATGCCTTTTCTATGAGAGCATTAAACGCGGTGTTTTTATTTCAGCCTGATTGCGGTTCCTGTTTTTCCTATTCCTTTTTTTTCCCTGCACCAAAATTCCTGATACAGTTCCTGTTTTTCCTATTGTGCAATGCAATGTGTGCATTGCACGTAGGCAGCCGAATGTAGGGGGCGGCCAAATCATTATTCCAAGGTTACCTTTATTATTTAAATTTTTATTTTTATTTTAAAAAATTACTCTAATATTTTAATATCTTAAATAAATTCTAATTATTCCAAAATCCTTTGAAAACTATGTTTAAAAATAAACGATATTCGTTCACAAGAAGCTATTTTGGAAACTGTTAATAAGAAAAAAATAGAGCGGTGCGCGAGTAATGGCCACGGGTTTTTCCATAGGCCCTTAATCATTTCTGACCTTGTCTGTAATATTTGTTTCGAATGACCCTTACAGAAACAGATGAGTCAAAACATTTTTTTCTTAATTACTCTCTACTTATTACATATAATACTAGTCGACCGGCGGCGTAGCATACGCTGCAATTTTGCAGGACCGCCCTTAGGCCACTGTAACCTATACGACCGCAGTGGTCCCCGCACATAGGACCCGCGCTAATTCTAGGTGTATAAATTATTAAATTGAACCATTTTATAACTTATAACAGATTTCCGCGGCCTCCTGTCGATTTACCAGGAGCTCCTGGAAATCTCCTGAAATTGCAAAATATACACACAAAAAAGTCCTGGAAATATCCGGAAATTATTAAATTTTTTAGAAAACTCATACAAATCTCATGAAATTTAAAGACCAAAATTGTCATTTTGGGGTGTCATTCAATATGGAAACGACAATCCTACACGCGATTAAAAAAAATGGCATTATCCCGTAATTTTGGAATCTGGTGAAAGAAGCTTCTCGGGCCTCAAACTAATGAAGAATTACTTGAGGTCAAGAATACTCGTAGATAGATTGAAACATTAGGTAAGTCTTGCTATTGAGCGTCATCTATGTAGGAAACAGAAGGCTCGTGTAGTATTTCTGTGCGTAGTAAAGAATGAATAAAATGCAAACACGAATATATTTTCTAATAGGAAATATAATTTTTATGATGTACTGTATGACTTCGCTACACCCAAGGCTCGTAAAGTAATCCTGTACGTAGTTAATGAATATAAATGCAAAAACGAATGTATTTTCTAATATAAACTCTTAATTTTCACTTATAATCCGTATCCATACCCAAACTAGGCGCCGCGAATTCTTGTTCTCGCCCCCCCCCCCCGCCCCTCCTTTTTCGCTAAAACTACGTTGGGTAGAAATAAAAAAGAGTGATCTTTCCATGAATTCTTGTTCACAACGATTAAATCCGGCCCTGCTATTTTGTGACGGGTGAATACTACTACTTATTAGCTGTTTGGAGCAACAAGCCAACGACTGACCAACAACAAAAGAGAGTGGCAGCGAAAAAAATATTTTATTTTCATTGTAGTTAAACCTACTAATTCGTGTCTGGATATTACAAATGTTTAAATTTTTTTTTTACTATGATGAATAGTGCGTTCTAAAATAAAAACAAATATTGACCTTTTTTATATTATTTCTTCTTACTACGGGAAAAGGCGTTGTAAACGCCAGGAGAAAGAATTTCTGAAGTTGAAAACGCCAGAATACGCTCAGCGCTTGGGCCAGGCCCCGAAATCAGACCCATTGCTGAAAACCCGCCTAATGTTCAATTCTATCTCCAGAAATAAATCAACGGGCGCTTTTGGTACATTGTCGAGCTCAGTCGTCATACATTTTTTTTTAGAAAAAAGGGGTTGGGGGCGGCATTTTTTCAATTTCGCAGGCAGGCGGCCAGAACCCTCGCGGCGGCCCTGTTCCTATGTACATATTTCCTGTGTTTGACCCTTACGCGTGCCTGCGACTGAACCAATCCTTAACTCCGTGGCTGGAAACCTCTACCAACTCAAGTTAACTTTCAGCCTCCTCAACCTGCCTCTTCATCGTTGATTTCCCCCGCCACCGCTGCATCCCCTCACATTTCGAGGACGTACAACAGCGACCGGGCCCATTCTATTCCCCACTGGAGATTTCAGCTGGAGCTGGCACCTCCCAATGCTTCTACTCACGCTAACGGACTAGAACAGTCTACAACAGTGATGCCCAAAATGCGGCCCGCGGGCCAGATCCGGCCCGCGACGTGGTTCCATCCGGCCCGCCGAAATGTCGTCACAAAGTGTAGAAAATCCGCTACCCCCCCCCCCCCCCCGAAAGAAAAGGTTAAAAATTGTCTCTTTACCTAGGTTAGGGTCCTCAATTGTTCTCCGATTGATTGGTACCAAGAAAGGACCTTTACTTTTTGGCAGAACATGATAGTAAGTCAATATATTTGAGTTGTAAATAAAATGTGGCTGTTAAAAAAAACGCAATTATAAAACAAATTTGACGTCATTTGAATAAAAAGATTGTTAAACTACGTCTAGAGATTGGAAGATTAATGTTAATATTTACCCAAAAGAGACAAGAATATGAGTCGTTGGTAAAGCTAGCTACACTGTTGCTCATATTTTTAGAAGAGAAATGAAGCCGTCTTCTGACGCATGAAAAAAAAAGAGAATAATATCCCACTAATCAATGTAAGTACTAGATCCACGGGTTCCTAATCGAATAGTCAATAGTCAATTTCATTTCGTTTTTGTACCTTTGCTTTAAGTGGCCCGCGACACCAGTGTCGGAAATTTAAATGGCTCGCAGGTCGATTTTTGTTGGGCATTACTGGTCTACATCACCAAGGCAGAGGGATAAGCATCTAACAACTAAACGCAGGATTACTACACCTAAATTTTACAAACAATAGGGCGATGATATTTGTACCATCAACAGTCAATAAGATGATTTAATTAATTCACTTTATCTGCATTCGTAGTCAGATTACTTTAGAATTTGTCACTATTCTCCCTCCATTTTCATCCCTTCCCTTTTAATCTTTTTTTACATGAAATATTTTTGTCTTTTAAACAAATTAATCCTTTTCTTAATTGCATGTATACTACATGCTCAGTTTCCCACACAGTCAGTCACGTTGGTCAATGGTGTCGTTAGAAGCCCCAAGACCTAACGTTACCAAAATTAAATTATTTTTACTAATTGATTTATACATAAATTAGTCCCCTCTAAATTAGGCTGCCGTCTCAAGCTTAAAATATAAACAATAGATAACTATAAAATCTTGCATGTTCATAGACTAGACTTTTCGCTAGCAGAGTGGTTACCGCGTTAGCCTGAGAAGGCTTGAGCCATGATTTTGAATTCCGGTCGTTCCGTTTTTTTTTTAAATTTATTTGTATCACTGTAGTTTTTTTTATTGTTAGTCTAGATCGATAACACATTTAATTACATGAGAGATCCAAACTAATTGATACAAGTACACTTAATATAAGCTTTGTTTATTGTTTTTTTAAAGTATTTTTAACATTTTTCTTTGTTATTTATTGAAGTTTATGAATGTTAAGGCTATTTATATGTAACATCTATTTGGAAAGGTACGTCAGTTTGAATTATATTTTATATTAGATTGTTATTTACATTATATGTGTCTCCACTGAACAAACAAATTTTAAAGTTTAGTTTTATGTTTTTTTGTTTTCCTATTGCAAATTAAAAAGTTTGTCACCTTATTCTTTTCTCTCTGTTTGAACATTCACATCACAATAAGTTCACCAGGGAATTCTTATAAATTAACCTCAGGAGACCTAGTTAATTTGAACATTTTTTTAATGACGACATGTCAGGGAATGTGAGAAATTCTGGAGTGACATAGCAAATACAAAATTGATTTTTGTTGACAATGCCAAAGAATGAGAGAAGACTGTGTGGAGAAGAGAATTGAAGTGTATTTGAAGTTTTGATTGTTTTATTTCACTCAAGTAGAACGATGGGAGAAATGTTAGTGTGTGGGGAATGACAGAGACTAGTCTTCTGGTGGGTTGAACACTGACAAGAATGTGAACGAATAGAGACAATGATACCAGTGGCTAGTGCAGTTAGTCATGTGTTTAGCTACCTGTGGCTACCTCTCATGTGTGGAGGAAACAGGATAGTGGTAGTAAAAATTTTAACAGTTTAGGGTTAATTCTAGTAGTTGGCCTCCTTCAGTCGTAGAGCAGGTTAACCAGCAATAGTACTGGCATTGAGCAATAGTACTGGCATTGAGCAATAGTACTGGCATTGAGCAATAGTACTGGCATTGAGCAATAGTACTGGCATTGAGCAATAGTACTGGCATTGATTGTGGTCAACAGATTCGGAAATAGTAGGAGAGGGGCAGACAATGCTAAGAGAGAAAGAGAGAGAGAGAGAAAGAGAGAGAGAGAGAGAGAGAGAGAAAGAGAGTTTTTTTGTATATTTCGTGTCAAGACCAAGACCAATAAGAAGAAACAGCAAGAAACAAATTCTGTCATTAAATTATTTTTAGAGTCAAAACTCAATTCAAGGGAATCACGAAATAATAGACATCTATTTATTTACAGGAGAACATCAGATACACATAGCAACGTCTGCCTTGAGCACAGCCTCTCGTAGAATCCTAGACTTGGGCGGAACTCCGTTATCTTGTCTAATGTCAACAGTTATCTTTAGTCTAGTTCCTAGCAGTGCATCTTTCGCAGAACGAGATGTTGGTACGCATCACAGAGTTACAAATTAGAGTTACAACTATAAAAAGAACAATGTGTACATTTGTTGTTTGTAATTGGTCACTTAGTCAATCAACTGTAATAAATTATGTGATGGCACAAAACACTTTAATGGCAAACAAGTGGGGCTCAAGTTCAAGTCCCGATGCAGATCAGGAATGCTTCCATTTCGAGTATAGACTCGAGCTACTGGTTTGCTGAGCGTCCAGAGGCATCACGGAAACATTGTCCCACCCACCTACATCCTCCCGCATGTCTTCAAGAAAAGAGAGTTGATCAAATCGCACTGAGCATTTCATAGCGACATGAAAGATTGATACACAAATGCAATTATAATGTGTGTTTTTTTTACCAACTTCTTCGTACTGTTTTACCCATTGTATCCTCATCCGCAATGAAACAATAGCTGCTATTGTGTTTGTGCCGTTGTTTTGTCTGTCACGGACTCACGTTGCAATCTCAAAAGCTAAAAACAACAAGCTCAACTGAAATTCCAATTTCAATATTGGTTTCATAAACCATTTTTTAAAACAAGGCCAGTTCGTGCTTCCGTAAACGATAAGCGCCATTCAAAGTCCGAAGCTCACTGTCATCTTCATTAGGATAAAAAATCGGTGCCAAAACTATTTACGGTCTCTTATAAACATGTTCTATTGTTTTAGTCTAGGAACTATGTCTGTTACAATGTTGCTTGAGGTCTTCCATAAACGTGTTCTATTGTTTGAGTCTAGGAACTATGTCTGTTACAATGTTGCTTGAGGTCTTCCACATACGTGTTCTATTGTTTGAGTCTAGGAACTATGTCTCTTACAATGTTGCTTGAGGTCTTCCATAAACGTGTTCTATCGTTTGAGTCTAGGAACTATGTCTGTTACAATGTTGCTTGAGGTCTTCCATAAACGTGTTCTATTGTTTTAGTCTAGGAACTATGTCTGTTACAATGTTGCTTGAGGTCTTCCATAAACGTGTTCTATTGTTTGAGTCTAGGAACTATGTCTGTTACAATGTTGCTTGAGGTCTTCCATAAATGTGTTCTATTGTTTGAGTCTAGGAACTATGTCTGTTACAATGTTGCTTGAGGTCTTCCATAAACGTGTTCTATTGTTTTAGTCTAGGAACTATGTCTGTTACAATGTTGCTTGAGGTCTTCCATAAACGTGTTCTATTGTTTGAGTCTAGGAACTATGTCTGTTACAATGTTGCTTGAGGTCTTCCATAAACGTGTTCTATTGTTTGAGTCTAGGAACTATGTCTGTTACAATGTTGCTTGAGGTCTTCCATAAACGTGTTCTATTGTTTGAGTCTAGGAACTATGTCTGTTACAATGTTGCTTGAGGTCTTCCATAAATGTGTTCTATTGTTTGAGTCTAGGAACTATGTCTGTTACAATGTTGCTTGAGGTCTTCCATAAACGTGTTCTATTGTTTTAGTCTAGGAACTATGTCTGTTACAATGTTGCTTGAGGTCTTCCATATACGTGTTCTATTGTTTGAGTCTAGGAACTATGTCTCTTACAATGTTGCTTGAGGTCTTCCATAAACGTGTTCTATTGTTTGAGTCTAGGAACTATGTCTCTTACAATGTTGCTTGAGGTCTTCCATAAACGTGTTCTATTGTTTAAGGCTAGGAACTATGTCTGTTACAATGTTGCTTGAGGTCTTCCATAAACGTGTTCTATTGTTTGAGTCTAGGAACTATGTCTGTTACAATGTTGCTTGAGGTCTTCCATAAACGTGTTCTATTGTGTTTTAGTCTAGGAACTATGTCTGTTACAATGTTGCTTGAGGTCTTCCATAAACGTGTTCTATTGTTTTAGTCTAGGAACTATGTCTGTTCTAATGTTGCTTCTGGTCTTCCATAAACGTGTTCTATTGTTTTGTCTAGGAACTATGTCTGTTACAATGTTGCTTGAGGTCTTCCATAAACGTGTTCTATTGTTTTAGTCTAGGAACTATGTCTGTTACAATGTTGCTTGAGGTCTTCCATAAACGTGTTCTATTGTTTTAGTCTAGGAACTATGTCTGTTACAATGTTGCTTGAGGTCTTCCATAAATGTGTTCTATTGTTTTAGTCTAGAAACTATGTCTGTTCTAATGTTGCTTCTGGTCTTCCATAAACGTGTTCTATTGTTTTGTCTAGGAACTATGTCTGTTACAATGTTGCTTGAGGTCTTCCATAAACGTGTTCTATTGTTTGAGTCTAGGAACTATGTCTGTTACAATGTTGCTTGAGGTCTTCCATAAACATGTTCTATTGTTTTAGTCTAGGAACTATGTCTGTTACAATGTTGCTTGAGGTCTTCCATAAACATGTTCTATCGTTTGAGTCTAGGAACTATGTCAGTTACAATGTTGCTTGAGGTCTTCCATAAACGTGTTCTATTGTTTGAGTTTAGGAACTATGTCTCTTACAATGTTGCTTGAGGTCTTCCATAAACGTGTTCTATTGTTTGAGTCTAGGAACTATGTCTGTTACAATGTTGCTTGAGGTCTTCCATAAACGTGTTCTATTGTTTTAGTCTAGGAACTATGTCTGTTACAATGTTGCTTGAGGTCTTCCATAAACGTGTTCTATTGTTTTAGTCTAGGAACTATGTCTGTTCTAATGTTGCTTCTGGTCTTCCATAAACGTGTTCTATTGTTTAGTCTAGGAACTATGTCTGTTACATTGTTGCTTGAGGTCTTCCATAAACGTGTTCTATTGTTTTAGTCTAGGAACTATGTCTGTTCTAATGTTGCTTCTGGTCTTCCATAAACGTGTTCTATTGTTTTGTCTAGGAACTATGTCTGTTACAATGTTGCTTGAGGTCTTCCATAAACGTGTTCTATTGTTTGAGGCTAGGAACTATGTCTGTTACAATGTTGCTTGAGGTCTTCCATAAACGTGTTCTATTATTTTAGTCTAGGAACTATGTCTGTTACAATGTTGCTTGAGGTCTTCCATAAACGTGTTCTATTGTTTTAGTCTAGGAACTATGTCTGTTCTAATGTTGCTTCTGGTCTTCCATAAACGTGTTCTATTGTTTTGTCTAGGAACTATGTCTGTTACAATGTTGCTTGAGGTCTTCCATAAACGTGTTCTATTGTTTGAGTCTAGGAACTATGTCTGTTACAATGTTGCTTGAGGTCTTCCATAAACGTGTTCTATTGTTTTAGTCTAGGAACTATGTCTGTTCTAATGTTGCTTCTGGTCTTTCATAAACGTGTTCTATTGTTTTGTCTAGGAACTATGTCTGTTACAATGCTGCTTGAGGTCTCCATAAACGTGTTCTATCGTTTGAGTCTAGGAACTATGTCTCTTACAATGTTGCTTGAGGTCTTCCATAAACGTGTTCTATTGTTTGAGTCTAGGAACTATGTCTGTTACAATGTTTCTTGAGGTCTTCCATAAACGTGTTCTATTTTTTGAGTCTAGGAACTATGTCTGTTACAATGTTGCTTGAGGTCTTCCATAAACGTGTTCTATTGTTTGAGTTTAGGAACTATGTCTCTTACAATGTTGCTTGAGGTCTTCCATAAACGTGTTCTATTGTTTGAGTTTAGGAACTATGTCTCTTACAATGTTGCTTGAGGTCTTCCATAAACGTGTTCTATTTTTTGAGTCTAGGAACTATGTCTGTTACAATGTTGCTTGAGGTCTTCCATAAACGTGTTCTATTGTTTGAGTTTAGGAACTATGTCTCTTACAATGTTGCTTGAGGTCTTCCATAAACGTGTTCTATTGTTTGAGTCTAGGAACTATGTCTGTTCTAATGTTGCTTGAGGTCTTCCATAAACGTGTTCTATTGTTTTAGTCTAGGAACTATGTCTGTTCTAATGTTGCTTCTGGTCTTCCATAAACGTGTTCTATTGTTTTGTCTAGGAACTATGTCTGTTACAATGTTGCTTGAGGTCTTCCATAAACGTGTTCTATTGTTTGAGGCTAGGAACTATGTCTGTTACAATGTTGCTTGAGGTCTTCCATAAACGTGTTCTATTGTTTTAGTCTAGGAACTATGTCTGTTACAATGTTGCTTGAGGTCTTCCATAAACGTGTTCTATTGTTTAGTCTAGGAACTATGTCTGTTACAATGTTGCTTGAGGTCTTCCATAAACGTGTTCTATTGTTTTGTCTAGGAACTATGTCTGTTACAATGTTGCTTGAGGTCTTCCATAAACGTGTTCTATTGTTTGAGGCTAGGAACTATGTCTGTTCTAATGTTGCTTCTGGTTCTCCATAAACGTGTTCTATTGTTTTGTCTAGGAACTATGTCTGTTACAATGTTGCTTGAGGTCTTCCATAAACGTGTTCTATTGTTTGAGTCTAGGAACTATGTCTGTTACAATGTTGCTTGAGGTCTTCCATAAACGTGTTCTATTGTTTTAGTCTAGGAACTATGTCTGTTACAATGTTGCTTGAGGTCTTCCATAAATGTGTTCTATTGTTTGAGTTTAGGAACTATGTCTCTTACAATGTTGCTTGAGGTCTTCCATAAACGTGTTCTATTGTTTGAGTCTAGGAACTATGTCTGTTACAATGTTTCTTGAGGTCTTCCATAAACGTGTTCTATTGTTTGAGTCTAGGAACTATGTCTCTTACAATGTTGCTTGAGGTCTTCCATAAACGTGTTCTATTGTTTGAGTCTAGGAACTATGACTGTTCTAAAGTTGCTTGAGGTCTTCCATAAACGTGTTCTATTGTTTTAGTCTAGGAACTATGTCTGTTCTAATGTTGCTTCTGGTCTTCCATAAACGTGTTCTATTGTTTTGTCTAGGAACTATGTCTGTTACAATGTTGCTTGAGGTCTTCCATAAACGTGTTCTATTGTTTGAGGCTAGGAACTATGTCTGTTACAATGTTGCTTGAGGTCTTCCATAAACGTGTTCTATTGTTTTAGTCTAGGAACTATGTCTGTTACAATGTTGCTTGAGGTCTTCCATAAACGTGTTCTATTGTTTAGTCTAGCAAACAATGTCTGTTACAATGTTGCTTGAGGTCTTCCATAAACGTGTTCTATTGTTTTAGTCTAGGAACTATGTCTGTTCTAATGTTGCTTCTGGTCTTCCATAAACGTGTTCTATTGTTTTGTCTAGGAACTATGTCTGTTACAATGTTGCTTGAGGTCTTCCATAAACGTGTTCTATTGTTTGAGGCTAGGAACTATGTCTGTTACAATGTTGCTTGAGGTCTTCCATAAACGTGTTCTATTGTTTTAGTCTAGGAACTATGTCTGTTACAATGTTGCTTGAGGTCTTCCATAAACGTGTTCTATTGTTTTAGTCTAGGAACTATGTCTGTTCTAATGTTGCTTCTGGTTCTCCATAAACGTGTTCTATTGTTTTGTCTAGGAACTATGTCTGTTACAATGTTGCTTGAGGTCTTCCATAAACGTGTTCTATTGTTTGAGTCTAGGAACTATGTCTGTTACAATGTTGCTTGAGGTCTTCCATAAATGTGTTCTATTGTTTGAGTTTAGGAACTATGTCTCTTACAATGTTGCTTGAGGTCTTCCATAAATGTGTTCTATTTTTTGAGTCTAGGAACTATGTCTGTTACAATGTTGCTTGAGGTCTTCCATAAACGTGTTCTATTGTTTGAGTCTAGGAACTATGTCTGTTACAATGTTTCTTGAGGTCTTCCATAAACGTGTTCTATTTTTTGAGTCTAGGAACTATGTCTGTTACAATGTTGCTTGAGGTCTTCCATAAACGTGTTCTATTGTTTGAGTCTAGGAACTATGTCTCTTACAATGTTGCTTGAGGTCTTCCATAAACGTGTTCTATTGTTTGAGTCTAGGAACTATGTCTGTTACAATGTTGCTTGAGGTCTTCCAGAAACGTGTTCTATTGTTTGAGTCTAGGAACTATGTCTGTTACAATGTTGCTTGAGCGACGTAAAACAAGACTTTTGTGTTCTTCCTAAACTGAATAGGATCTCACCAAAAGACTTGCCAATGGGTTTTTTTCAGACCAGCTGTATTTATTCATAGCCTGCGACATGATCCTTCGAGTGAAGTTTTTATTTCCATTTAACTATTTGCTTCTTTATTTTCCATCGCATTATACAAAAGTGTATTCATGTACATTATAGGCCTATATAGCTTACATAGAGTTATACCACAACGGCCTTGTCTGCATCCAATATGACAAAATATGTAGCTCGCAATAGGGATCGCGTGGTCACGTGATATACTGTATTGATCCTTACCAGATAGTAATCCATCTCGAAATAGATTACAAAACAAGTCATTTAAAAGGAGGTCTTTTCAATACTAAATAGCTATTATTATAAAAGTCAAAGTCTTTAACTCTTTCTCTCCGCAATTATTTTTCCACGTTTTGAAGGAATTCTTCATTCGCTCATTATAATTTCAGTACCCCTGTTATGATTGGGCTTCAATAGCTTTGTTGTTTGTTGTCAGAAAATGTTGTATTTGGTATAGAATTAAAGGGAAATGCATGCTCTCTTTATAGAATTCAAAGTCAAGTTTAAAAAATTAAACATTAATTTAATTTAATGAGGTCAAAATCAATGATAGTATCGTCGATTAGGAGATAAAGAGTTAATGTATGAGGTCATTTTAGGTTTGAGTTTAAGTTGGATTCCTAGATAAAGTGTAGGTAAGACTGAACCGCAGGGGCCGCCTTCGTCTCTTTGTTTCATTTCCATCGTTGATTGTCCTTTAACGTATTTAATTAGGATTATTAGGCTATTGCTCTGTGGGCTATACTAAATGATGGTTTATTGTTTTGTAGAGTATCACCACAATAATATTTTAATTTAATCAAATGTTATCCATTACTTAGTTACTATTTAACTAAACAAAAAAGTACTATATAATTTATCCACAGTTGACTCCAACTTCAGTGCAAATAAAACTCGATCAGATGTTATATGTTGGGATCGGATGTTATATGTTCGGATCGTATGTTATATGTTCGATCGGATGTGATATGTTCGATCAGATGTTATATGTTCAAATCGGATCGTCATTTAAAAAATGGCAATAGTACCATGATCGAACTCACGCCATTCGCACCTTTAGCGTGACCCTCTATCATGGTTCTTCCTGGAGTTAGTGGAAAAAATTGTAGACTCCTCGCCATTACCAGAAAGGGTGTCTGGGGTAACGCTAGGAGCCCCGCCGCCAAGCACTATTTCTGGTTTTGAAAGCCAACAAAATACATATTCTGAGGTATCTACTGTGCATTTTCCTGCTATTAAAAAGGTTTATTTCAAAAACCTAATTTGCTATTCTTACTGTCTTAGACCCTCCCGCGCCGTTCGGCGCATTTGCCGTCAAGCTGTTTCCGCAAAAATCTGTTACTGGTAATGTCTGAAGCCTCTTCCCACCTGCTCTGACGATCTCCATAAATGTGTGGTGCCAAGTTGTACTAGGATATCAACGCAACTCTTATTATGCGTAATTCATTTTGTCGGAGAACATGTCCCGCAAACCTCATGCGACGCTCTGTCATAATCTTACTATGGGGTCGACTCCCAGTTCGGCATAGGATTTCCTTGATTTAGACCCGATCTCTAAAAGTGACTCCTAAAATCTGTCTTAGCCATCTTGGTTGAGCCACATTTAGTGTTTTTCAATTTCGGCACATGTGACTATTCACTGCACTGTATTAATGGAGCCACGCCACTGGTAGAAATATGTAACCTCTCTTGAATACGCTCTTGGAATTAGGTGACTGCAGTTTGCATTAGATTTTATATCGAAAAGGGAAATTTTATCGTCAAAATCATCTGCTGGGGGTTTAAAACTAAAAAATCTTTGGAGTTTTTTTTTTTTTTTTTTTTTTTTTCAAAACCCCATTTAGCTATGGTAATAGAATTTAGTAACTGTAGTTTCCTTTAAAATAATATTAAAGATATAGGTTTTCCACCTCAAAATGTTCTGTAGGGGGATCTTAAACTCAAAACCATCTGGGAGGGGTTTAAAATTAAAAAAAAAGCCATCTGTAGGAGAGGGTTTAAACTCAAAACCCCCAATTGGATTGGCTACGCTAAAATAATTTTAGTGTGTAATTTGCTTTTTTTATATTGAAGAGGTATTTTTTAGCATCAAAACCCTCTGAAGGGGGGTTAAACTCAAAACCCCTTTTGGCAACGCTCATAGTATTTTTAGTGCGTAATTTGCTGTTTTTTTTAACATTGAAGATGTATTTTTTAGGTACAAACCCCGCTAGCGGGGGGTTTAAACTCAAAACCCCTTTGGCTACGCTCATAGATTTTAGAGTGTGTAATTTGCTTTTTTTTATATTGAAGAGATATTTTTAAGTTTCAAACTCCACTGGAGGGGAGTTTAAGCTCAAAATCCTTTGACTACACTCATAGGATTTTGAGTCTATAATTTTGCTTTGTTTTTAATATTCAAGAGGCATTTTTACCTTAAAACCCCGCTGAAGGGGGGGGGGGTTAAACTCAAAACTGACTCATAACATTCTGAGTGCGTAATTTGCTCTTTTTTTTATATTGAAGAGGTATTTTTTAGCTACAAACCCTACTGAAGAGGGGGTGGGGGGTAACTCAAAACCTCTTTGGCTACGTTCATAGAATTTTGAGTGTAATTTTCTTTTTTTTTATATTGAAGAGAGGGTTTATCGTAAATTTTGGAGGGGGTTTAAAAATCAAAATCTTCCTTAACTGTGCTCGTGAAATTTGGGGGATTGTCGTTTGCATTTTTTTGTTTTGTGTTATAGAAGAGGGGAATTTAACTGCGAAAACCCCTGGTAGGGAGGTTTTAAACTCAAATCCCTCTGGTAGGGGGTTTTAAACTCAACCCCCGCCCTGGTAGCGGGTCTTAAACTTAACCCCCCCCCCCCTTTGTAGGGATATTTAACTCAAAAACTTCTGGTAGGGGGCTTTAAACTCAAAACCTCGTTTGCTGTGCTAGGGCAAGTGATAGTTTAGTCTTAAAATTTCACCTAAAATAAACAAAATCAAAGCAAAAAATCAGTCACTAAATTCCGATTCCCCCTGCGGGGGGGGGGGGGGGGATTTCATTTCGGAGGGGGGGATTGAACCCCAAAACCCCCCCTGGCTACGCCCATGCCCTCTATAAACTTAGCTACCAGTTTCTGGAATTTCCAGAATCTCAACTTTTGCCCAGCTACCACGAATCCAGAGCTAAATAACAGTAGTAAATGTACATTTTAAATCTATCAATAGGATATCCTCCGAGGCCCGATGTAAACATCCTATAGTCATCTTGAATTTGTTACCTTGTTGATGTCCAAGGGCTGAGCCGAAGGCTCTTCGAGCCCTAAGTTTGAAAAAAAACCTGTTTGGACGCCAAATAGTAAAAAAAAAAAAACCTGTGTGAACACAGTTTTGTTTGAGAGAGACCCGAGTCAATGCCTATGTAAAACATTGCTGTTTCCAATGCCTTTGGCCCCCGACGCATGCTTGGCTGCACATGGCCGTAGGCCGAGGACACCGGGAGCCTCCGCCATTTTCCTTCGTTATATCAAGCTAGCCGTGGGGGACTCGCCATTTATGTAACGGTCCCTTTGAGGAACAGCGCATGGATGTGTGACATGTTCGTGGGGGCTTTTTTACAACCCCGCCCGTGCAAGAGGTTGACTCTCGTCTACCTGTGGGCATCCCCACGGGAGTTATGTTTCGCCATTCATTTTGCCTAGCTACCCTCTCAAGTAGCCGTTTCCATCCAGGTGCCACGATGAGGCAGAATAGCGTACCCGGGTGAATTTGTTACCTAATATATCTTCTGGTCATATTTCTTTCCGAAGTTTCCAAATGTAATGCATCTCCGTTTATCTATAAGACTGCAAGGAATTTACAAAATTGTTATCGTACGTTCTCTGTTAGTTCTAAGACTATCTCAGTATTCAGCTTAATGTTTTTTTTTCTTTTTTGTTTATTTTGGTTTGTTTTTTTCAAACACTTGCGTAAGCGTTGAATAGTACACATCACTTTGTAATAGTGATGGAAAATGAAGACATGAAAAAAACACAAACTTGTATTAAAACGCACCAAAAAGTAGCCTAATTCTCTACACAGGGCTTATATCCCCTTTGCTTAGTATATTTTCCTATAAAAACAAAATACACTGATTACAACAACTTGATTAACTAACTGGATTTTAAGAAATGTAATTCCTATGTTGTCAACAAGCATGAAGCTGTATTCACAATTTGATGATGACTGGATGAGTAGAAGTGGTCGAAAAAAAATTCGATTGCAAACATTACAACACACAAGAACGATACACGTTGATCTTTCCTTCTTTACGACATACATAAAGTCCATGATTCCAAATGTTTGAAGGAATGAAATGTATAAAGAGAACACTAAGAATTAAGTTGTCGTCAGAGCATTGTGTCTGCACTACCATGGAATCAAGCCAGGCTGTAAATTGTGTTTTTCCATGTAACATCTATTCCTTGTTTCTAACAATGTAACATCTGGAGTTAGTGGAAAAATTGTAGACTCCCAGCCATTGCCAGCAAGGGGGTCTGGGGGAGCGCTGTGAGATCCCCTAGCGCGGGGCGGAGCCACGCCTCCAAGCACTATTTCCGGTATTGAAAGCCAACAAAATGCATATTCTGAGGGATCTGCAGTACATTATACTGCTATTAAAAGTTTTTTTTCAAAAATCTTAAGTGCTATTGTTAATGACTTAGATCCTCCCGCGCCGTTGGAGCATTAGACGGCAAGCTGCTTCCACAAAAATTTGTCACTGGCAATGTCTGAAGCCTCTTCCCACCTGTTCTGAGGACCCCATGAAAGTGTGGCGCCAAGTTATACTAGGAATTCCCTATTTGCGCTTTTCTCGTAATGCCCTCAATGTCATCGCAAATCTTATTATGCATAATTCATTTTGTCAGAGAGCATGCCCCGCAAACCTCATGCGACGCTCTGTCACAATCTTACTAAGGGGTCGACTCCAGTTCAGCGTAGGATTTCCTTGATTGAGACCACCCAATCTCTATAACTGTTTCCTAAAATCCGTCTTAGCCATCTTTGTTGAGCCACATTTAGTCTTTTTCAATTTTGGTAGATAACTATTCACTGCACTTTATTAATGAAACCCAGCCACTGATAGAAATTTGTAACCTCTCTTTGCTACGCTCTTGGAATTAGATGACTGTAGTTTACTTTAGATTTTCTATCAAAAAGGGAAGTTTTATCGTCAAAATAATTTTCTGGGGAATTTTTTTTACCCCCCCTTGCTTCGCCCATGTATATTAGTGTTTCCCAAACTGTGTTCCGCGAAACCCTAGAGTTCCGCAAGGCCTGAATAGGTGTTCCACGAACTATTGGAAATAACTGGAATAATTAACTAGTACTCTAGTAGGCCACTAGTGTGGTGTACTTTAACAATAACATTGGGGCTGGTTTAAATTCACTGTTGGCGTAAGACAAGGGTGCCTACTCTCACCAACGTTTTCAATATCTTCATTGAAAGTATAATGGAAGATTCTCTCAAGGAATATGAAGGTACTGTAAGCATTGGAATAGGAGGAATTACTAATTTGGGGATGACATAGAAGGCCTAGCAGGGACAGAAGAACTAGCTGACTTGGTGACTTCCGCAGCATGTGGTATACAAATAAATGGCGAAAAAATTCAAATTATGACCAATAGCCAACAGGGCTTTAAAAGGGACACCAGCATTGGAGATGAAAAGCTGACAAGTGTAAGCAGTTTTAATTACCTCGCAGCTATCGTCTCAGCTGAGGGAACCAAACCCGTACTACTGGTCCGAATTGCACAGTCCACAGCAGCACTGGTAAAACTCAAAATAATATGGAAAGACAAAGGCATAGCCCTCGGCACCAAAATCAGACTGTAAGTAAAAAAAAATTATTTGTAATAAACATTTTGTTTTCCCTCTACTGTATAGTACATACAGTAAACATTCTTCTATACAGTAAACATTCTTCTATACTGTAAAAATTCTTCTATACAGTATACATTCTTCTATACAGTAAACATTCTTCTATACAGTATACATTCTTCTATACAGTAAACATTCTTCTATACAGTATACATTCTTCTATACAGTAAACATTCTTCTATACAGTATACATTCTTCTATACAGTATACATTCTTCTAAACAGTATATCATTCTTCTAAATTTAATACATTCTTCTAAACAGTATACATTCTTCTAAACAGTATACTTTCTTATATACAGTATACATTCTTCTATACAAAAAACATTCTTCTAAACAGTATACATTCTTCTAAACAGTATAAATTCTTCTAAACAGTATACATTCTTCTAAACAGTATACATTCTTCTATACAAAAAACATTCTTCTAAACAGTATACATTCTTCTAAACAGTATAAATTCTTCTAAACAGTATACATTCTTCTAAACAGTATACATTCTTCTATACAGTATACATTCTTCTAAACAGTATAAATTCTTCTAAACAGTATACATTCTTCTATACAGTATACATTCTTCTAAACAGTATACATTCTTCTAAACAGTATACATTCTTCTATACAGTATACATTCTTCTAAACAGTATACATTCTTCTATACAGTATACATTCTTCTAAACAGTATAAATTCTTCTAAACAGTATACAT
This sequence comes from Biomphalaria sudanica, assembly GCA_036873155.1. Lineage (NCBI taxonomy): Eukaryota > Metazoa > Mollusca > Gastropoda > Planorbidae > Biomphalaria > Biomphalaria sudanica. The sequence goes on from JAZGLO010004754.1 coordinate 575,285, forward strand.
TCTTCTATACAGTATACATTCTTCTATACAGTTTACATTCTTCTATACAGTATACATTCTTCTAAACAGTATACATTCTTCTAAACAGTATACATTCTTATATACAGTATACATTCTTCTAAACAGTATACATTCTTCTAAACAGTATACATTCTTCTATACAGTATACATTCTTCTAAACAGTATACATTCTTCTATACAGTATACATTCTTCTAAACAGTATACATTCTTCTAAACAGTATACATTCTTCTATACAGTATACATTCTTCTAAACAGTATACATTCTTCTAAACAGTATACATTCTTCTATACAGAATACATTCTTCTAAACAGTATACATTCTTCTATACAGTATACATTCTTCTAAACAGTATAAATTCTTCTAAACAGTATACATTCTTCTATACAGTATACATTCTTCTAAACAGTATACATTCTTCTATACAGTATACATTCTTCTAAACAGTATACATTCTTCTATACAGTATACATTCTTCTATACAGTATACATTCTTCTATACAGTATACATTCTTCTAAACAGTATACATTCTTCTATACAGTATACATTCTTCTAAACAGTATACATTCTTCTAAACAGTATACATTCTTCTAAACAGTATACATTCTTCTATACAGTATACATTCTTCTAAACAGTATACATTCTTCTAAACAGTATACATTCTTCTAAACAGTATACATTCTTCTATACAGTATACATTCTTCTAACAGTATACATTCTTCTAAACAGTATACATTCTTCTAACAGTATACTATTTATTCTATACAGTATACATTCTTCTAAACAGTATACATTCTTCTATACAGTATACATTCTTCTAAACAGTATACATTCTTCTAAACAGTATACATTCTTCTAAACAGTATACATTCTTCTATACAGTATACATTCTTCTAAACAGTATACATTCTTCTATACAGTATACATTCTTCTATACAGTAAACATTCTTCTAAACAGTAAACATTCTTCTAAACAGTATACATTCTTCTATACAGTAAACATTCTTCTAAACAGTATACATTCTTCTATACAGTAAACATTCTTCTATACAGTATACATTCTTCTATACAGTATACATTCTTCTATACAGTAAACATTCTTCTAAACAGTATACATTCTTCTATACAGTAAACATTCTTCTATACAGTATACATTCTTCTATACAGTAAACATTCTTCTATACAGTATACATTCTTCTACATTCTTCCTCCATCCCACCACACATCTGTTCTCCCCTTCCCCCATTGCTATTTAATGAATGCATATTGCAAAATATGGATGGTGTGATAAGTGCTCGGAACTGTCTTCACCATGATCTCGGGTTCAAACCCTTAACACCCCCCCCCCTACACACACACCGTCTTATGGGAGGTTTTGGGCTTTAAATAATCTTCAATTCTGAAGAACCTCCAAAACAAGTCAAACCTAACAAATATGAAGGGTGACATTCCTACCTGTGACCAGGATATTGACATGCTCCCCTATCCCCAATAAATGATCGGCTAGGTGTGTGCGAAGCTCACAGGTTGACAACCGTTAGTTTTTAAAATAAACTGAGCAAGCAATTTTTTTTCATAAAAATACACCATTTCGACAACTATTCACTATTAAAAGTAACATACTCAGGCATCTATTTAGCAAGGGATATGACTATTTACCATTTTTTAACCACATTTATGCAAAAGGTTTTAAATTTTTTGTCCAAAAAAATTTTTTTTCACAAATGCATTGCTAAGTTAAATAAGTTCTGTCTTACTAACTACTACATTTACAAAACAATTGTTTACTTTTTTTAAGAGAAAAAATCTATTTAATATGCATATAAGTGGAACATAATTTTAAACAACAATAAATAAGTAGTTTTTCATATTATCGCACGAACTGCAATGCGGTCAGCAGGGCAATAACAATATAGGACACTGAACTAAAGGAATTTTTGTTACGGAAATGTTTTGTTTTTTTTCCTTGAGGTTTTGAATAAGAGATTGACCCATTACAGAAGAATTCGATCAATTAGATAATATGACATTAGTTAGGCCAGGTTTACATCTAACCTCACCTTCACTTTCACCTGTCCTTTGGTCTGCAGGACCCCAGATTGGTCAACCTTCCTCAATTCTTCTCTGTCATTTGCCTTTGATAGTATTTCATTCTGATATTCTTTCTGAAAATATTGACACCTGCCTTTTTTACCTACCTGGGTGGGCAACTTCGGGGCCCGATTTTGAGTTTGTGTTTCCACTTAAACTGTCTTTGTAACCTTGTTTGGTTTTGTATTTAGGACACCACGTCGCACGGCCAATGCCATAAACATTCTTTTGATGTCCTCCTATAGGGGTCAGTGTTTATTATATTAGTTTTAAGATAGCTCTTCCTTATAATAGCCAGAAACAATAGACACAATCCTTCTAATGTATGGACTGTGGCACTTATATGCCTCAGAATCGGTCTGTTAAGTCACATCGAATTCTGTTCCGATCTTTAGAGAAGTAATCAATAACATCAAAACACTGGAGCGCATCACTTGATTCTTGATACAAAAGGAGCCATATATATATACAACATCAGTATTCAGACAAATAACACTACATATGTATCTACAATGTATGTATGATAGTCAAGACAATCAAATAACGCTACATATTTATTCTCAAGTCAAAGATGTCGCATTGATTTTCATACATTAAACCATCCTTAGAAACTATGAGAAGCATAATAGATGCAGTGACATTTAACACGGTCTCATTGACTAGGCATGCCAAAAGAAAGTGTCAAAATCGACTGTCAACACGAGATGTCAGTTTGACTCGCTGTCACGCTTATCACACTGTATTACTTTGTCACATAGGAGCGGTCGTGTTCTCCGTGGCATAAGTAGATGACATACCCGGTCCTACATAAAATCCTACAGAATTGATCACACAGAATGCCACATAAGATGTCATACAGCTAAGGTGTCATACAGCTAATATGTCACACATCTAAGATGTCACACGGTTAAGATGTCACAAAGGATGTCACACAGTTAAGATAGCACACAGTTAAGATGTCACACAGCTAAGATGTCACACAGTTTAGATGTACACAGTTAAGATGGCACAAAGGATGTCACAATGGATGTCACAGAGTCAAGATGTCATACGTCTAAGGCGTCACACAGTTAAGATGTCACACATCTAAGATGTCACACCGGCTATGTCCCAATGTTGATGTCGCTATGCAGTAAATTTAACAGAATCTCTCTAGTAAGCCATTCCCTCCCCTGTCCAGTGCTACTAAACAATCCACCCACCACATTGACCTAGATACAACGTGTATAACCCACCAAAGTATTTCCCTTCTTTCGGAGATACGCAAATATATAAATAGACTGCGTTAAAGGCGGAGGTGTAGCGTCCCAGTTTGTCCCCATTGGTTCACAAGCTGGCTGGCGCGCGAGTAATATCGACCTGGTACTGTTATCCCCCCCCCCCCTTTTCCATTTACTTTCCTCGTACTCGCCCGATATCCAGCGCCCCCGATTACATGGATGCCATTTTCATAATAAGATTCAGAGAACTCTGCGAGCGTTCGACGTCACCGGACGTCACCGCGGTGCCAATGAATATTCAGTAGATACCTGCCATATTGGAGTCTGGAGGGAGGCTGTCAACACAAACGGATAACACTATGTCGGGAAGATTTTTGTAAAGGCATTCAGGGGGGATCTCTATGTAACACCCAAGGCCTGGGGGGGTCACAGCACCAGGCTAAGAGAAGCATTATGGCACGATTGTCTCTGAGATGTGTATTCATCACAATAATATCACTTCTGACGGACTGTGGCTACTGCACTGGACCATCTCTGAACCCGTTCCCGCTTGGCACAATTGGTAAGCTAGTTTCGTTTTATTCTATGTCGTGATAGTCAATTCTACTACTCAGCAGTATTTGTAAACCATTCATTCATCCTCGTTGTCACGGCCTGTTCATTGTCGTCAGCTAGACATAATTGGTCAATCGATTGGAACTTATGGATGTTTCTCATTATTTAATATATATGACCCTCTCATGTCAAGGTCGTTTTCTGCTGATGGTGTTGAACTGGGCTGGGCAGTGACTGGTCAATCGGTATGTGTTGGCCGAACAAAACTAACATTCGAAACGTCGATAGAGTCGAGTTGGGATCACAACCTATTGTGATGGAACTGTATTTGGAATCGACTTCTTGACGTCAATGAAGTCCTACGTCATGAGTTTACGTCATACACGCGTGGGATCGACATCAAAACAGTGGATGATGTCACAGAATCATTACAATGATATTATGTAAAGGGGTGTTCCTTTGTAGTTTTATTTACATGAATGTACTTTTTAAGTCTGTCATCAGCTTCTTCTTTTTTTGATTTACTGCAATTGAAGCTGTTCAGTAGTTAAAATGATAAGTACCTCTAATGTGTCCTATAGTACACACCTCACGAGATAACTAACTGCACATAAAACTAGCATTCAACCAACAATTGTGTTCAAGCACACAGACTAAACCAAATTTTCTTTAAAAAACTTTTATTTTCTCAATATTCTGTTTTGCTAAATAGATGTATTAAATCAACCATCTGTACATATTGTCTACAATCTCTTTAGAAATGTTTTGATACCATGCTTACAGAACTTCGTCCCAATTAACTATATATGAGATTCGTACTCTAGTAGTTTTGTACACTGTAACCTCGTGTTTGTTTGTTGTTGTTTGATGACGTAGAGTCGTAGATTATCTTTGTTGTCGTTATAATAACGTATCATTCACAATCGATACTATCCTTCTACTCACGTCCAGTTCTTTGTCTTAGAAAATGTTTGTTGTCATCTTATTATTAATCTAATGATTCTCGTATGATATTAGGACTGGTGTGTATTTGAACAACTCCAGACTATTAGAGTGCTAGCTTAGAGATGAAACAGAAACTGGGCTGAAGTTTAGTACAGTGTACTTGCAGTAACGTGTTCCTCAATGATGACAGTTATGGGAGGTTACTCTACTGTACTTTCGTCCACCTAAATCTAGGGTCGTCTGGTGATTCTCTTGATTTTACATTGGCTCAATCTGTAGGGTGGTGAACGTCAACTGTGAATTAGAGTAGATTACCTTGTTAATGTTTCGCTATAGACTCGTGGAATAATACACACACTGTATGACTTTATTTCTATTTCCCTTTATCAATTCAGACGTTACAAAACATTTCTTAGCATTCACTTACTACACACGGCAAACAATAACTGCATTAGATTTATCTGCATCCAAAGTGTACTGTCTACTGTGTCTATTGACAAGATGTCTGTGATGTAACACGCATTTAATCTGTATTGCCTACTGTGTCTCATGCCATAGTGTGATGTGATTTAACATGCATTCAAGCTGTACTGTCAACAGTGTCTCATGTCATGGTGTCTGTGATGTAACACGCATTGAATCTGTATTGCCTACTGTGTCTCATGCCATAGTGTGATGTGATGTAACATGCATTCAAGCTGTACTGCATACTGTGTATTACTCCATGGTGTGATGCGATGTAATATGCATTCAAGCTGTACTGTCTACTATGTATTATTCCATGGTGTGATGCGATGTAATATGCATTCAAGCTGTACTGTCTTCTGTGTATTATTCCATGGTGTGATGCGATGTAATATGCATTCAAGCTGTACTGTCTACTGTGTATTATTCCATGGTGTGATGCGATGTAATATGCATTCAAGCTGTACTGTCTACTGTGTATCATTCCATGGTGTGATGCGATGTAATATGCATTCAAGCTGTACTGTCAACAGTGTCTCATGTCATGGTGTCTGTGATGTAACATGCATTCAAGCTGTACTGTCTACTGTGTATTACTCCATGGTGTGATGCGATGTAATATGCATTCAAGCTGTACTGTCTTCTGTGTATTATTCCATGGTGTGATGCGATGTAATATGCATTCAAGCTGTACTGTCTACTGTGTATTATTCCATGGTGTGATGCGATGTAATATGCATTCAAGCTGTACTGTCTACTGTGTATCATTCCATGGTGTGATGCGATGTAATATGCATTCAAGCTGTACTGTCAACAGTGTCTCATGTCATGGTGTCTGTGATGTAACATGCATTCAAGCTGTACTGTCTACTGTGTATTATTCCATGGTGTGATGCGATGTAATATGCATTCAAGCTGTACTGTCTACTGTGTATTATTCCATGGTGTGATGCGATGTAATATGCATTCAAGCTGTACTGTCTACTATGTATCATTCCAAGGTGTGATGCGATGTAATATGCATTCAAGCTGTACTGTCTACTGTGTATTATTCCATGGTGTGATGCGATGTAATATGCATTCAAGCTGTACTGTCTACTGTGTATTACTCCATGGTGTGATGCGATGTAATATGCATTCAAGCTGTACTGTCTACTGTGTATTACTCCATGGTGTGATGCGATGTAATATGCATTCAAGCTGTACTGTCTACTGTGTATTACTCCATGGTGTGATGCGATGTAATATGCATTCAAGCTGTACTGTCTACTATGTATCATTCCAAGGTGTGATGCGATGTAATATGCATTCAAGCTGTACTGTCTACTGTGTATCATTCCATGGTGTGATGCGATGTAATATGCATTCAAGCTGTACTGTCAACAGTGTCTCATGTCATGGTGTCTGTGATGTAACATGCATTCAAGCTGTACTGTCTACTGTGTATTATTCCATGGTGTGATGCGATGTAATATGCATTCAAGCTGTACTGTCTACTGTGTATTATTCCATGGTGTGATGCGATGTAATATGCATTCAAGCTGTACTGTCTACTATGTATCATTCCAAGGTGTGATGCGATGTAATATGCATTCAAGCTGTACTGTCTACTGTGTATTATTCCATGGTGTGATGCGATGTAATATGCATTCAAGCTGTACTGTCTACTGTGTATTATTCCATGGTGTGATGCGATGTAATATGCATTCAAGCTGTACTGTCTACTGTGTATTACTCCATGGTGTGATGCGATGTAATATGCATTCAAGCTGTACTGTCTACTGTGTATTACTCCATGGTGTGATGCGATGTAATATGCATTCAAGCTGTACTGTCTACTGTGTATTACTCCATGGTGTGATGCGATGTAATATGCATTCAAGCTGTACTGTCTACTATGTATCATTCCAAGGTGTGATGCGATGTAATATGCATTCAAGCTGTACTCTTTGCTGTCTCTTGACAAGGTGTATGTGATGTTATATACATTAAGACTGTACTGTCTACTGTGTCTCATGCCATAGTGTGATGTTATGTAACATACATTCAGACTGTACTGTCTACTGTGTCTCATGACATAGTGTGATGTTATGTAACATACATTCAGACTGTAATGTCTACTGTGTCTCATGGTAATGTTGCCTATATTTAAATTGTATTTTCCACTTTGTTTCATGATTTGTTCCTGACTGTTTGAGACTGGCTCTGCTCTTCCCGTCACCTATGTGTCCTAGTCATGTAGTCTGTATTAATGCTGCACTTTCAACTGTATGACTTAGAATCAGTGTAATCTTATTCAATTACAAATGTGATTATCAGTTTAACTCTGACTTACGGCCTTCATAATGTATCTGTTAATCCTCACTCATTATAGTGTAGGAATAATTTCCGTAACTTGAGCTAGAAAAAAATGCTTCCATTGATTCATTAAATTAGTTGATTGTTTTCTCTTCAGTTTGTTGACATGTCTGTGCTATGAAATTGTTGTTTCTCTCCCCTGATACAGTGTCAAGTTCTCTAAGTAAACAGCCACCGAGTCTCTTGGGAGTGTCAATGCTTTCAGCTTTTGATTCTCTAGATACTGCATCTAGTTGTCTATGTATACATCCTTTAATTACTTTGATATTGTCTCCAATTGTTTATATAATCAGCTAATGATACTTTTAATATAATATTTAATTATATTTGCGATCAATTATATATTGTGTGACACGAAGTTGTAATGGAATGTAAAACGTCAAGAAAAAGCGATACTATAAATGAACAAGCAAAATATAAAAATACTTTAAAAAAACAACAACAACAACAACAAAAAACAAGCTTCTCTAAAGGAAGGAGCTCGACACAACTATATTTCTCAGTAAAGTAGAAGTTATTCCCCTTTTTCAATATCAAACCAAATAATGACCACTAATTGACTGCCTATTTGGTTAATTGTGTATCTGATTCCCATGTGGTAAATAGCAAGACATAATTCTTTAAAGTTTTAACTTGATCCGAAAATGTTTGTGGGAGGAAAAAGCGTGTACAATTATCTTATGGGACAAAACACTGTATATTTAGCCATTTCTTTGAATACCGAATAACTAATGTCCAGTAATAAATTGGCTAATTGATTATTTTTTTATTGATACATGTATTGTCTTCGCCAATGAATAAATGTCCCGAGTTTAAACTTGATCCAACAATGGGTGCGGGAGATATAAAGTGTTCAAACTTTTGACCTGACAGACAAACAGAGTTGACATAACTTTTGTAAAAAGGGAAAAATATTAATTTCTCTGCAAGCGTCCCAATACTACATTATTCTTAATTAATTATCAATGCTAAATGATTACCTCTTCTTAAGGGAAATTGAGTACGCAATAATGACTATCCCATGTTAAGTACTCAATGCTGAGTTTCCCATGTTCAGTAGTTAAGTAGCTTAGTGTTGAGTTCTCCATGTTAAATACCCGTAGTTTAGTATATTGTTAATAGAATTGGGTGTTCACCGTGGTTAATACATCTTAGAATTTTCATAAGTTACATCTGAAGTCCTAGTATCCAATTGTATACCGGAGATCCTTGTTTTATGTATAATAGTAAAGTTCCTCTTAACTAACTGAAAAGCTATTTGATCCTTAAAAGTAGAAATAGTGAAACAATTGAACACACTGTATGTAAACAATAATTCCAATTCATTGATTCCCGTGTTAAGTACCTAATACTAAGTGTCCAATGTTAGTATCATGTAAGACTTAGTAAAATTTCCCTCATACGATTGATATTTAATGACGAACCGGTCACAGGTGTTGATGTGCTTCAAAATCGGCCCCCGAAGTGGTCCACCCAGGCAGGCTTCAATATTTTCAGAAAGAACATCCGAATGAAATTATATCAAAGACAAATGAGAGATAAGAATGGAGAAAGAAGGTTAACAGATCTTGTGTAGTGCCCCAACGGTCCAGCAGATCAAGGGAAAGGTGAAAGTGAATGTTAAGTTAGATGTGAACCTGGCCTAACCAGTTCCCCTTTCAGACCTTGTGGTCTATAGGGCAGATGATGTAAAGTTCATCTGTTTTTGTGGCCTACGGTTAACGAGGGTGTCATGTAGCCAGCACAACGACCAACCGCCTTTACTTTTCCCCAACTAATGTCAGGTACCCATAAGAGCTGAGTGGAATCTGAAGTTGAAAATCCCAGTCTTCACCAGGATTCGAACCCGGGACCCTCGATTCGGAATAAATAATTTAATTGTTTTAAAAAGGATCAATCTCATATTCGAGTCCTCAAAAAAAAATAAAAAAATTTCCGATGTATATATAAAAAAAATGTTGACGAAAATGAAATTTATAAGATTACTATTCGTTTTAAATTAGGTCTAACTTATAATGCACACTAATTAGCTTTTTCTCTTTAAAAAACTGCTTGCATAACTGATTTTAAAAATTAGAATTTTGGCTTTAAGAAAAAAAAGGAGCCGTGGCATCAGAACTTTGAATGGTCTAAAATATTGTGATGTCCGATTTTCAATATCTAGTTTACGAGATCTAAACGGGACGGACGGACAGACTGAGAGACATTTCACTCAAAACTAATAGCGTCTTTTCCCCTTTCGGGGGCCGCTAAAAAAAAGTCCAAACAATTCTTCAGTTTGAATGCAAATAAAAGTGTTTTTTTTAAATTCATTCCTCTGGGAGCTGGTCTTTAAGTAGCACTGGGCTTAAGTCTGTACCAAGAAGAGTTTCAACAGCGACTGTCATAGTTTTCAACAAACTTGAGTTGATTGTGAAAGGTGTACGAGAATATTTTTTTCCCCGGTCCTTTCTTTTCAAGACAAGATTGACATGATATATCATCTACCTTGTAACTATATATATATATAAATGACATGATATTACATCTACCTTGTCTAACAATACTAACAACCGATTTAGTTAAGGCTTCACATCGCCTCTACGATATCTACAGGTGACAGTACATTTAGATTTTTAATAATATATAATATTAATAATTTATACTGATAATAAATATATATTTAATAATATAATAATACATATAATATATATAATTCTCTTCATGGCTCAAGAGTTTGGACACCAAGTAATGGAAAGATCACTCTTTTATTTCTGCAAGTCGGACGGACTAGAGCTACCCCACGTAATTTTAGAGGTGAAAAAAAAAGAGGGGAGGGGGAGAAAAAGTAGTATTCACCCGTAACAAAATAGCATGGCCGGACTTAACTATTGTGACCAAGAAGTTATGGAAAAAGAACAAATACGACTTTTTCATATATTTTGCAATTTCAGGAGATTTGCAGGAGCTCCTGGTAAATTGACAGGAGGCCGCGTGAAATCTGTTAAAAGTTATAAAATGGTTTAATTTAATAATTTATACACCTAGAATTAGCGCGGGTCTTATGAAAGTGCGGGGCCCACTACGGTCGCATAGGTTGCAGTGGCCTAAGGCCGCCCTGCAAAATAGTGACCTATGCTACGCCGTCGGTCGACTAGTATATAAATAATATAATTAATAATATATTTGTACAGAACAAGTGGTGGTTTTCACACAAGGGGGAAATCCATAAAATAGCAAGCTTTTTGGTGTATCCGGGGTACAGAACAAACAAAGTATTTTTATAGAGCGTATAATAATTTTTCTGAGCTTTCTAGGACTGTTGAATACATTCTGAGTTCAATCAATTGTAGCACAAACGCAAATTTGTTATTTGTTTGGCAACGCTGATCTTTCCAAAAGACGTCTTGGACATTGCTTCTTGTGTCTATTTTTTCAGAATCATCGCTCTTCCTCTTTTCAGTTTTTGACATTTTTCTTTAGACACTGCCGTTAAATAATACATCGTCTCTATATGTCTTTGTTTTGCTTTCTCTATGTTTCCTTTTGTTCCAGTTTTATTGCTTAAAAATCAAAGTGAATATAAAATGCGGGTTCCGGGGTTTGGGATTTTTAATTTCAGGCACCTCCGAGTCCACTCAGCTCTAATGGGTACCCCCAGCTCTATTGGGTACCTGATATTAGTTGGGTAAAAGTAAAGGCGGTTGGTCGTTGTGCTGGCCACATGACCCCCTCGTTAGCCGTAGGCCACAGATAACACAAAACTTTGATAACATATGCCCTATAGACCACAAGGTCTGAAAGGGGAACTTTATTTTACTTAAAATTTCCATGATTTACTTCCATGGGCGCCCTCAGGGGGGTGCAGGGGGGTGCAATGGGGTGCACTTGCAACCCCTTGGATTCTGAGTAGCCAAATTCTAGCCTTTTTTCAAACCATCAAATTAATTAACTTCTAAGTAGCAACTGAACAAGAAGCTTAAGATTTGTTTTCATTTGGACATATATTTAGTTAATATGAATGCCACAAGGTATAATAATAAAAAGGCATTCTGTATGGTGATTTAACAGAAGGTAGAAAATACGCTGGTCGTCCACTGCTAAGGTATACTGATGTATGCAAACACGACATAAAGGTCTTCAGAATCGACAGTAACAGCTGGGGAGAAAGTAACACTGGAAAGATCCACATGAAGAGCGAGCATTAAAGGAAATGTCCTGGATTGCAGATGCCATACTCAACCGCTGTAAAAAGAAGGGTGAAAGTACAAAGGATTGGCCTCTTTAGTCACACAAGAATTTGTAAAGGGAAAAAATCGTCTCGAGACGTAAACTGCCACAATTACTTTTTATAATATTTAGTTAAAGTCTAGAATTTATTATTTTTTTTGCCTTGGAGGAGAAATCCTTGCCAATGATCTCTCGATGCCATAAACTATCTAGTTTCTTATTAAAAAGTGTAGGCCTACATATATTAACATCTTGCGGTCGGTGTCAGCTCTAGATAAAATAGCAGGTGAAACACATCCAACAGTTTACAAAAAAAGAGATACAAGAAAGTTCTTCTCATGCCAACGTCCAAGTCAAAACGTTGATTTCGATCAAAGCAGCACTGGCAGCAGCAAGAAACCAACAAAATACATCATGAATTAACTGCATTTGCTGGGTATTTTAGTGAAGAAATTGAAGATATCTCAGGCACTGAGCAGATATCTTTGAGTGTTTGTTTTGTTGATTGCGATTGTATTCGACTTCATTGGTTTAGTTCCTGTGGTTCAGAGAGACGTAATGCATGTGTCTAACGTCATTGTACAGTCTAGACATGGACAAAATACTCGGCCTAGGCTGCCCCCTTGTGGCTAGTATTTTTTTTCCGTAACTGTCCATAGCGATAGCGTTGGTGCTAAATTTACCTTTTTTGTGTGAGACACAATCAACTGAAAAATACGTATCCATTTGAGATATTTGACTGTTAGGCGGATCTTAAAATAACGACTGCAAGTGAAACCAAACAAACTGCACATGTGTAGTAAATGTTTATCCTATAGTCTCTGATTTGTCTTTTCATTGTCGTTAATTAGTCATCTGTTCTTAAACCAGTTTCCACGGTTTTGCAGGCTTTCCAACTTAATATAGTGGCCGCTCAACAGCACATCCTTAATAACATAATCAAAAACCAACTTGACCATCCCGAGGAAAACGTCAGAGATGTCATATTGAGGAAGGAGACACTGCTGGCAGAACAACCTGATTCCGGTTGCTGCTGCCGAGAATTCGCAGTTGACAGACACACTGAGAAAAAAACAACATGTTTGGATTTTGGGAGTTATTACAGAACACGGTTTTTACATTACATATCTTGATTCTTAAGTTTCTTCATTACATCTCGCTTTTCGAGCAATAATAATTGTCAGTTCAACTTATTTTGTCTTCATCCTAAAAGCTGCAATGCAAAGAAGAATATCAGAACTGCAGGATATGGTTCATCGCCAGCTTGTCCATCGCGACGTAAAGCAACTCAGTAGTAAAGTTATTGACAGTTTCGGCAGCCACAGTCAACGTTTGCAGTTTTTGTTTGATCGAACGTAGGGAAGCACAGTCCTCACAGATAAAGTGAACATTGTACACAGTGGATACATTGTTTACGTTTTTTTTTTCTAATTTCATGAACAAGAAGTATTTACTGCGCACTTTATATCGATTAGGTATGAGGGCCCGAATAGGGGCAGTTCTTTTCTTTAATGTTATAACAAGAAAGTTGAGGCTACGATTTTGAGCCATGGTAGACAGCTTGCACCACCCAGCCAAAAATTCTGCGGCGCCCATGTTTACTTCTAGTGTGCTAATCCCTAATACGTGTACTTGTGTAACTTAAAAGTAGAACGAACTTTTATTGATTAAGTGCTGCCTTAACAATTTGGGTCTTTTTAATCATTAGATGATTATAGTAGAGTATTTTTAGTACTAATTAATAATGTGAAATAGATATTCAGAACTTTTTTCATTGTCAATGTAATGAAATTATTCGGTTACACTTGAGAAAAAAATAGCCTATGACTTCTATTACGATCTGTTATCGACTGTCAGACAGACAGCACAAAACCAATAGTAACTTTTCCTTACTGGCTAAAAAAAAAATGATGATAGATTCGTAGGCCTTTCTGTGAACCAGTGTCGCTCCACTATTACACACAGGCGTTCAGTGTCGCTTCACTATTACACACAGGCGTTCAGTGTCGCTCCACTGTTACACACAGGCGTTCAGATCAATTTGATGGAATGACCATTAAGAGACCAACAATAATTAGTTTTTATCGTTGAAGACTTTGTAGGAGCTACACTCTTTTGAAATAAAAACAAAATGCAGCTGCACCCTACTGAACACCATAGAGATGATGATAAAATCAGATTTGTAATAAAAAAATAAAAATAATATCTTTACTTGATACAATATATGCTTGTCCATTGTGATATTAGTCGTTCAGTTCGGTGTTTTCAAGTATATATATTTTCTTATTAATTATTATTAATGATTCGTCTGAATCAGCCAAGAATGACTTAGCAGAGTTTAAGTCATTGATTAACACGCATGACTAGATTGACACATGAAATGCGTAGTACGTAATTATCTTCTTTTTTGAAGAAACGTCTGTAATATATAAGATAAGATAGAGAAGACGTAATCTGTTGATGTCAAATATAAGATATAGGGCCTATTGCAGGTGTTAACAACAGAGCAGATTTTCTGTACAGATTTCTATTGTACTTTGCTATAGTGTTAAAAAAACACATTTTTGTGAATAACAGAAAACTATCAATTTGTGTAACTTGGAGACATAGTAACATTTCTTTATACAGTGATCCTTAATGAACTAAATAGACAACGAAACTTGTTATCTATCTATCTATCTATCTATCTATCTATCTATCTATCTATCTATCTATCTATCTATCTATCAGTCTGTCTGTCTGTCTATCTGTCTGTCTGTCTATCTGTCTGTCTGTCTATCAGTCTGTCTTTGCTTTTCTCTTTTTTTTCTCTTTGATTTATTTTTCTAGTTTCTTTCCCTATTAGACGTTTTGTCAAACAAATGTATTTTTAACTAAATTAAATTTCTTTAAGTCGAGCATTATACTTTCACTCATTTGAACTCATTTTCCTCTGATGTAAATTAAAGCTACTACTCATTCTTTAACCTATTGACTTGCCCAGCTGGGTCTTGAACTTTAGTTTCAATTTGTTTTGATTGAGTTAAATTGTTACATTAGTTAAGTACGAACCTCTGGCCAATACAATCGATTGTCCAAGACTGAATAGATAGCGATGTGGGGCGTAAAGTTAACGGCTACAGTGCTGAAGTGTTGTCTTCTCGTCAAGAGAAAACTTAGAAGCTGAGGAGTAAACAGTCAGGGGGGGACTTAAACACTATCATCACTCTCCCTCCGCCCCTCCCCTTTTCTTTCTCGCTCTATCTCTATCTTTCTCTCTATCTTTCTCTCTATCTTTCTCTCTCCCTCTCTCTTGTCCATTAAAAAAGCCTTTGATCTTTTTTTCGGCCAATGTCTATTCTTAACATTTCGATCCCGACACTTTCAACCAAATATTGAAAAAGTAAGTTTTAGACAAGAACACTCAAATGTCTGGCGTGAAAGAGCAGAAGCAGAAAGTGCTGTACGACATACATGAAAATGATTGTCTTTTGTTTCGTTCTCCACTTTGTCTGCAGACATGATTCCCTGTTTTCTTGCTAATGTCTGCAGACATGATTCCCTGTTTTCTTGCTAATGTCTTGCAGACATGATTCCCTGTTTTCTTGCTAATGTCTGCAGACATGATTCCCTGTTTTCTTGCTAATGTCTGCAGACATGATTCCCTGTTTTCTTGCTAATGTCTGCAGACATGATTCCCTGTTTTCTTGCTAATGTCTTGCAGACATGATTCCCTGTTTTCTTGCTAATGTCTGCAGACATTATTCCCTGTTTTCTCGCTAATGTCTTGCAGACATGATTCCCTGTTTTCTTGCTAATGTCTGCAGACATTATTCCCTCTGTTTTCTCTTTTATGTCTGCAGACATGATTCCCTGTTTTCTCTCTAATGTCTTGCAGACATTATTCCCTCTGTTTTCTCTCTAATGTCTTGCAGACATTATTCCCTCTGTTTTCTTGCCAATGTCTGCAGACATGATTCCCTGTTTTCTCGCTAATGTCTTGCAGACATTATTCCCTCTGTTTTCTTGCTAATGTCTGCAGACATGATTCCCTGTTTTCTCGCTAATGTCTTGGTAAAGTTTATTTCTAAACTTAAGACTACACTCTATGCAGTCATTGCAACGTTAAGCACTATGTAGCGAGATATGTGCACTACTGTGTGACTACATTGTAATTGGATAAAGAAATAGCGCTCCTCGAGCACAGCAGTACTGTAGGTCATTTTAGTTTTGTGTGGAACTTGAAGTGTTGTATAACATAACCCTGGTTATTCCAATCCTTCAATGTCATTTAATTTCAAACCGTTTACATTCTGTAAGCACATCAAGTTTCGCGATTAAATTCTTATCTAACACGGGGTGGGGGAGGTCAAAACTTTTGTATTGCAGTACCGCATACATTTTGATTTAAAAACTGTACATTAATTTGTTTTTTAAATTGAAGCTGTTGTTGTTTTAAAAGCTATGTTTTGGTGACATTGAAAGCATATAAATGAGGATGTGATGACTTAAACCTTTCATTGTCAGTCATGTATTGGATCACAAAGTTTTGAGTCCTTGAGTCCACAAGTCCTTGAGTCCCAGTCCTTGAATTTCTTAGTCCTTGAGTCACGGAGTCCCCAAGTTCTTGATTCCCTGTGTTATATGTCTCTGAGTTCTAAATCCTTGAGTACTTAAGTCCCTGTGTCGTTGAGTCTCCAATTGAGTATCCGAGTGCTTAAGTTCCTAAATAAATTGAGTCCTTAAGTTATTGAGTTCCCAAGTCCTTAAGTTCTTGAGTCCCCAAGTCCTTAAGCTCATGAGTCCTCACGTCCTTGAGTTCTTGAGTCCCTGAGTCCCATGACTTATTGAGTTCATGAATAAAAATATAGAGGAAGATCAAATATCTGTCTAACTTTATGACTAGTTTGAACAAGTCAATGAAGCTTACAGTTATGCTGTTGCCACCATCTCTTATGATGTCATGACTAGCAAACTTGTCTTCCGCCTAAAAAATAATATCAAAACGGCCTTCACCTTCACCACCACTGACCTCGAAGTCTTCACTGGGTCACTGTATTAGGCACCATTGAAAATGTTTCCCCAAGAAACTGACTTCCAAATAGAAGGTGGAATGAAATAAACTGGTACGGAAAAGGGATCCAGACTTTTTGTGTCACAATGGGGGGAGCTAACTTGTGAAATCAATCAGCTTTGTTCCCTCGCGAATTACTTATTTGGAACTTGCAAGTCCCTTGTGATTGGACAGTAGTCCATTGTTTTCAACAGGAGATCATCCTTTTAACTTGGCCTGTACAATGGACAGCCTGTTAAGATATTTATCCTGTCCAGGAGAGTCAGATCATCAAGATCTTTCAAAAATAGTCTAAACCTACATTTTTATCCTGGACATTATACCATTAGTTTTACAAGATCTGTATTAAGAGCATTATGGACCGACCTATACTCTAGTACATCTTACAAGTATACCATGAGAATCTAAAATGTAAAAACAATAACCGTAAGTATAGAACTATTTTCAGGACAATATAATTATACCTATGCCACGGAACACTACGTTGCACGATACTGAAACGAAACTATATATATAAATATTAAGGGTGCACCGGATAGTACTTTTTGTGTTGTGTTGCTGAACATAAATTTCAGACCAACAACTGGTCATCGGGCTTTAAAGTCCAAGGACCACTTCTGGTTCTGGCATTAAGGGCTTTATACTGATAGTAGCTTTTATTTAATAGTTGGAATCTGAAGCGCTGTATGTCAATATTTAATGTTTTAAATTGATCCATTTGCGGCAAATGATATTTTATTAACAGCGGGAACATCAATTATACCTATTTATAGCTTGAACCTTAGATGGTGCCAAAGCATAGATTTCATTGTATTATTATTTGATATCTATGTTGAGTTAGTTCTATAGTTCCTAAGGCTCTATATCTATGTTGAGTTAGTTCTATAGTTCCTAAGGCTCTATATCTATGTTGAGTTAGTTCTATAGTTCTAAGGCTCTATATCTATGTTGAGTTAGTTCTATAGTTCCTAAGGCTCTATATCTATGTTGAGTTAGTTCTATAGTTCCTAAGGCTCTATATCTATGTTGAGTTAGTTCTATAGTTCCTAAGGCTCTATATCTAAGAGCATTAGGAGAACCAACTATTGAAAAAAAAACATAAATAGACTGTGTGTTCGACTGATTTTAAAAACCTGGTCAGATAGACATAGTGGGCCTACACATGTTGTTCTAGTGTTGTGTGTATAGTTGATGGTGTTGACCATCACGCGTTTTTTTTCCCTGGGCATACGCAATAGTGTTGAGTGGTCAGGCTAAAAAAAAAGATAACACTTTGGCATGGCATTCAAGCATGTCGATAAATTATACCCGTACACTAGTTATTTTTTCTTTGTTTGCTAGATCTAAATGTTGTGCTTTAGGCCAATCTATTTTCTGTGATTTTAAAATTTACTGTTAGGTTGTCCATTATATTCTAAGTCAATAGCATTAAACAAAGAAATTAGATTTCTTTCTAAAGGTTTTAATACAAGGGAAAAAATGTACACATGCACATCTTTGTTTTATTTTATTGTGCAAAGAA
Source organism: Biomphalaria sudanica (assembly GCA_036873155.1). NCBI lineage: Eukaryota > Metazoa > Mollusca > Gastropoda > Planorbidae > Biomphalaria > Biomphalaria sudanica. The sequence continues at coordinate 593,726 of JAZGLO010004754.1, forward strand.
CGTTTTTAAGAAACATTAAATACAAAGAGCTTATTTAAGAAACATTAAATACAAAGTGCTTATTTAAGAAACATTAAATACAAAGAGCTTATTTAAGAAACATTAAATACAAAGAACGTATGTAAGAAACATCTTCCTTAATTATTACTGATTTTATTTGTGGTTTCTGTAACTGTTACAAAAGGGCCTATAGGTGTCAGGTGTGTAAAAAGTCGTCCTGGCCAGATACACAGTGGCTAAGTACGCATCTTAACTAACAAATAATTAACAATATCGTTATCACATCAAGACACTTAATTGCAGGAGTAATATTCAAGTTAACATGTAAGGAAAAGTAATTTAACTGTAATTTGTATTTACAGTGTAGTATGCTTTCTTAGCACGTTGTGTTTTTTCATTCTGGCTTAAAAATGGTTAATGTCTATCAATAAATTGAGTGTCAAGGACTAAATAAAGTAGGGGGGTGTTTAGCTCTCAATTAAAAGATAGGCCTGGTCGTGTCTTTTACACTAATATACACCCATCTGAGCCTTGTACTTTTCTACAAAATAATTAGTTACTGGCTTACTGGGATATGGCATCTCACAGTTTGTGTTTTTTTGTAGCAATGGGTCACTCGTTTAGGTGTGTGATATTTAGTCTAGCTTACTAGTTTGAGATTTATGTCCGAGTAACTCGGCACACGTGAAGAGGTTTGACTTCTAGTCCAGCCAAGTGATTGAGATTTTTATCTAAATAAACAAACTAATTGTCCGGTTACCCTTGTTGGGGTGTGGTTTGAAGTCCATCCCCCTAATTAAGATTTACTACCAAGTAAACAAACTCGTGTGACCTCTAGAGAGTGCCTACGTCCATCGTATCTCACTTGTCTATCACCTCTCTATCAATGAACTCAAAGTAATGGACTAAACAAATAAAAGGGGGTGGGAGTTGTTCATCTCTACCTCTGGAGATATACCTGGTTACCATTGTAGAGGTGAAGCTTGAAGTCCAGCCTCCTACTAAAGATTTCCTATCAAGTAAACAAACACAGTTCCCTAGGAAGGTGTGACCTCTAGAGAGTGTCAATATGCCGACATTAAACCTACGTTCATAGTATTTGACTTGTCTATCAATAAACTTAATGTGATGGAGTAAACAAATACAAAGGGGTGGGAGTTGTCATCACTACCTCTGGAGATATACCCGCACAGCTAGAGAGACGTCTGGTTAGCATGACTAGTCAAGGAATATAACATCGGAACATGTTAACTTACTCAACGTTCAAGACAAAATGTGCCAGCCATTGCTGCTCTGTATGTAAGACGCATTTATAATGTAAAGTTTCATTTCTATTCATATTAACACGCCTTTAAAATAAAAGGTGCATATTGATATAGGTCCTAATGGAACGAGGTCCACTTTATGCATAATAAATAGGTATACTTTTTACAATTCGGCCAACTATCCGGCAGTGATATTCGACAGCAGCCGAATATGGCCGAAAAGTGAAAAAAGGCCGAAGCCGGAGCGACTATCCAGTGCACTCCTAATGTGTATATATATACTAATATCTATGGCAGTCTTTTTATATCTATGTACTATGTCCATGTAGATCGATACCGCATTGGTTTCAGAGGCTTAAGTCCGCCTTTTGCTAGTTTATCTAGATCGTCAGACAGTTTATCCAGATCTATTCTTAGGCTAGCTTGTCTAGAATCTAGATCGACAGTTTATCCAGATCTATTATCAGGCTAGTTTATCTAGAATATAGATCGACAGACAGTTTATTCAGATCTATTTTCAGGATAGTTTATCTAGATCGATACCCCAGAAAGTTTATCTAGATATAGCCGAAACCAGACTAAATCTATATCCTCCGGAGTCTCTCTAGATCTATACACACTCTGAAGTACTTTCGTAATTTTGTTTCTGACAAAATCTGGCTTAGATGTAATCCTCGAGGACAACTGTAGCGTTCTTGTATTGCAATGCATTCGTCACGCACGCCTGTAACTGTCATTGTCTGTTAATGATGCAACAAGAGTCTTGTCTTACACATTTAGTTCAATGGAAATTAATATTGTGGCAATGTTTTAGATAGCATATAACAGAGTTTTAATAAGAGGCTTACAATATAGTGGGTTTCCTGATTTATTGTATATTAGTGGGGAAAAAAGAAAAAAACAATATTTATACAATATTTTATCAATAATAAATATATATTTAATACATTTTACCATTCAATGTTGAATATAAGGCAACATATTTTTGTTTGACCAATAATTTATACCGCTGTTATAATATTGAGAGTGACACCGCGATTCAAGTTTTCTTTCTATTAGACCGCAACATAAACTATATATTACCTATACATTACCTAAACATGACCTAAACATTACCTAGAGTTCACCTAAACATTATTTGTATATTACACTATTTGTTGAATTGTACTTGTTACAATGTTCAAAGCTAAATGCTATTTCTAGTGCTATTAATGAATGTTATTTTCATTGTCATCCTATAAATTTGAGTTGTTCTATTTGAAAACATGATTTATTGGATTTCTGAATTTAAGTTGCTTGTTTTGAAATCTACAACTAAATTATTTGCTGCTATTTGCTACGTGAGTTTTTATTGATCTGCAGGTCCTAGTTTGAATTGGGTTTGGGTTAGTCTTGTATTTGAATTGTTTCATTTTAAATCGCTTCAACATCTTAATGAATAGACTTAAGTGTTTGTTGGATTGATCAGAAATACAATGACTTGCACGTTTTAGTATTCCATTTAGAAATATTTGTTTTGTATCCTAGCCCAAAACTTCCAACAGAATTTGTGGAGATGGGTTCGAACCCGTGAATATCGTGACTCCAGTCTATACGCCACGATCAGAAAATCCACCACAATTTCTAGCTTGTTCTTACAGCGTGTGTGTGTCTCTGTGTGTCTAAATGTCTGGTCAAAAGTGTGTAGTTCTCCCACTGCCCATTCTCAGAGCAATTAGAAACTGTCCACAATTATTCATTGGCATAGACAAAACTTGAATTAAATAAAATTGACCAATTAGTCGATTAACTACTGGGAACTATTTGTTTAATACCGGATACCAACAAGGAAATTAATCCTTCAATATTAACACATACGGCTAAATATGTAGGGTTTGTTCCCTTATATAATTGTTCTCATTATTTCTCCAACACCCATTCTCGGACCGAGTGTAATTTTAAACAATTATTTATTTTTCCTAACAAAAAATGAATCAAATTAAAAATTAATGAACGAATTAGTCGAATTATCTAATTAATTATATTGTTTGTTAATGAATAAGGGATAAACTCCTACATTATTGAGATATAAAGTTGTACATGCGGAGTTCTTCTCCTTATATGTTTTTTTTTCAAGGATTAAAAACAAATATTTTGCTTGTTTTTAATACACTAAGAACTTTATTATTGAGTTCAAGGAACTAGAAAGCAAACACTTGATATCCTAATGGAAGAACTTGTTTCTGTACCTACTGCTGGAGTTAGTTGTTCATGTCATGAGAGAAAGACGATTCAATAATTTGTATTTGATAAATCTAAACAAGTAAAACAATGAAGAGAATTTACTTCCTACTTAAAATAATATAGTACAGAAGTATCGTGTCTTAGTGTTTGAAGCGGGCTACCATTTGGATGAGGGACCTTATTAATAATCAGTAATAAATATACAATACAATTGTTAGTTTCCGGGAGACCCAATGGCCTTTGATGGTCAATAAGGTACCTTCTGTGTAATAAAAAAAAAACTATTCCTGAAATTTGAATAAAATATTTGTTGAAGTAACTTTTGAGTTTAGGTTCAGCCTCGATATGAGAATGAAAGGGGGTGAAAAATAATTGATTCTATTTTGAGACTATGAATAGACCAATAGTAGGAGTTTTAAAACACAACAACGTTGCAGCGTAAATACAAGAAATAACAAAACGTCTGCTAGAAAGCAAAACCATTTAGACCATCTATACATTATGCAGACTAACAATTGTGTCAGTGGCATAGCTAGGGTGCGGAGAATCGAGGTTCAAATTCGAAAGTCCCCCTGGTTCCCACTTGAGGGGGGCTCAAAATAAATGTCCTAAATGTTGTTGTTTTTTTTACATTCAATATAAACTATGACTCCACTGTCTTGTAATCTTACTCTTCACGTGTTGTCAGAAATACAAGACAGCGTTGACCTAGATGATGTCATAGATGCCTGCACAGAGAGCAGGACGTGAGGTGATATGAATTGAGATGTGTCACTTCTCACCCATAAACAGCGGTAGTATTCAATACAAGAGACTTAATGATTATTTTGGTTAATTTTAGTTATATACCGTGCCAATTGGAATTTAGACATATATTTATTAAGAACATTTTCTCATGTCATGATGTCGAATGTCAAGGTCAAGACCTCCGGACCCCAAAATTCCTAGGTACGCCACTGCAATGTGTGTGTGTGTTTGTGCGTTATTTGTGTCCCCGTTGTGTACTAACTGAATGGAGTAGCTGAAACAAAAATTGTAAACAAATCAATAGCATGTTTTATTGATATCTTTGAAGCTCCAGTGATAAATTAACTATATGACACAGCCACGTGACTTTCCTCGCGTGAGTGGTTTCACCTCCATCACTATCACGGATGAATGAACAGCCCACGTAAATGTACAGAAAAACAAAAGAAAAAGAACATCGCTTTTTTTTTTGTCTGACCTAATTATTCCGTGAGCTGACAGGAAACTGGGCGAGTGAGTAAAGATATACATATAGAGGAAATTCAACTGTTGTAAAAACTGGGATTAGAAGACATAGACATCTAGAGATCAAACTATTCTTCGTTCCATTCTGTCCATAAATACCAGTTATTTAGGAGACGGGGTTGCTGAGGGCAGGTCTAGCGTGACTTGTGAGGTCCTTTTGAGTCAGGAATGCTTGTTTACATATAAGGCATGCTAGTGTGTCTGGTGGCAGTTTGTTTTTAATTTCCAGAAGTCTAGTTCTACATATGCTGGCAACTTTTTTCTAGTTACCTGATATCTAGTTTTAAATATGTTGGCAGCTTGTTTTTAGAGAGATCTAGCTCCAGATATGTTGGTAGCTAGTTTCTAGAGAGATCTAGTTCTAAATATGTTGGCAGCTTGTTTCTAGAGAGATCTAGTTCTAGATATGTTGGTAACTTGTTTTTAGAGAGATCAAGTTCTAGATATTTTGGTAGCTTGTTTCTAGAGAGATCTAGTTCTAAATATGTTGGCAGCTTGTTATCTTATCTTATATAATACAGACGTTACTTCAAAAAAGAAGATGATTACGTCCTACGCGTCATGCATTTAGTCATGCATATTAACCAATGACTTAAATTCTGCCAAGTCACTGGTTTTTCTGGCTAGCTCAGGCAACCCATT